>OU452230.1:4772666-4986462 GCA_911728455.2 Marthasterias glacialis
TCCACTTAATTTCCTTCCTGTTTTCCAGAAGCATAAACGAAATTGACCGCTCAAATTAAACTGCGAAAAGAGAAAGAAAAGCAACAACGTCGGTGCACTGTCTCGACAAATTATTTAAATGACCACGGTAAAACAATCCTTGAATTCATACAAAATGTTCCTGAATACTTTGTAAAGAAAGAAGCGAGTTTCAAAAGTATGACAAAAATATGATTCCCCAATAAGATGGTCCGTGAATGCTTGATCAGCACATGTGTCGTGTAGCAATCTTACCCGGCAAATTGAACGCTGAACAGTGACTCCTGCATGACCATGAGTTGTATGGTTTCTGGTGACTGGCTTGGCTAGAAGTTTGGCATTGCCACCTGATGGGCTCTATTTCTTTATTCAAGGAAAGCATTCTTTCCCACAATGACCGTCTCTTTTGAAATTGTGTGTACACATAGAGAATGCGAAACATGAAGTAAGTTAAAGAACACTGGGTTCGTAATTTAAAAGGGGGTCTGCTGCCACGGAAGAAAGTTGAAAATAAAGCCGAATGAAATGGAGAACTTGATATAGTCTTCTACAATGGTACAGAGAAAAATAGTCCCATCAAGTTATTCACTTTGCACTTTCTGGTAAGTATGATATTTCTTCGGTGTTTATTTCCAAACAGTAACTAATACCGGGTGTGACGGAGAGTTCTCTATAGATTTTTGGCTCCTTCCTGTCGATGTATACCACTCCAACTCTTACAACCGGCTTAACTTGGAATGGAACGGTAATCTGATAAGCAGTGTGGTCTGCGTAAGATCTTCAATAGTAAGGCAGACACTGAAGGGTTTGGTATAAATATAGCGCGTAGGCATGACTGAATGCACTTAAGATAAACGAATCTAACTATCTTAAAAAGGGCTCAAATTTACCTACTTCTTTACAAAACCACAGGTCTATGGTTTTATGTGCAATATCGTATTGATAAGTTGATATGTGTGTCTGTTGAAGTGGGAGAGCCGCGCAGAGAATCTGGTTCGCATCCCGGCAGCTAAAACATGTTTAGTTCCGGTTGTTCTTATTCTTCTTCTTTCCCCCCTCCCAAAAGCACATTAGGCCTGCATAACGTTTCTTATTTTTTTATGTTTTTATTTTTTTATATTTATTTATTTCTTTTTTTTCTTTTTAATTGTATATCGATATAGATATATGTATAATTTGTGGTGAGCACAACAAAAAATGGCTGATGCCGGACTTGAACCTGCGACTTCTCGACGAGCGCTCTAACCAACTGAGCTAACCAGCCCTAATGTTGGTGGACGGTCTTGTGAAATGCGAAACCTGCCTGAAACCTGGTTCATGGGGATACATGGGGTCCATGTATATATATATATATATACATATATATATATATATATATATATATGTATATATATATATATATATATATATATATATATATATATATATATATATATATATATATATATATATATATATATATATATATATATATATATATATATATATATATATATATATATATATATATATATATATATATATATATATATATATATATATATATATATATATATATATATATATATATATATATATATATATATATATATAAAACTAGTAGGGTTGATGGCCTTAGCTTTCGATCCAAACCGGACCTTCGTCAGAGGCAAAAACAAGCACAAACATAAAAACAGATCCATTTATAGAAAAACCTTGGGATTAAAATAGATGGAGAGTATCCAAAATAGGCGGAAAAAAGACAACCAATCAAAGTTAATTAAATACAGACAAAGAGATTGTTGATGACCAATCAAAATACAGCAGTGTGGACAATGGGATGTCCAGTGGTCGGTTAGTACAAAAAGGAGATTAGTGAACAAAGGAGGAAAGCTGCATGGTGGGAAATGCGGCTGACATGAAGGGACAGGATTATTAACTCACATGAGGGAGGTGATTAAGGGTAATCTCCCTAAATAAAGCAGTAGAAGTGTAAACATTGAATAATAGAGAGGGGGCTATAATGAGAATACTATGATGATAATGTAAAAGCATCGTAATAAAGTAGTTATTTGCCAAGAGGAATTATTTAACACCTGTGTTTATGTTCAATCCGAATGGTTGGATTGTTCGGAGTTTGTGAATCCAGTGGGATTCTCTGAGTTTACGATGTGAATCGTCGCCGTTGCAGGCCTCAATGACAGTTAGTTCCACATCTTTAACACTATGATTAGGACTATTAAAGTGGATAGATACTGGGTACAGTTTTTTGGTCTTTATGGAGGAGACATGGTTCGCAAAGCGAAGACTAAGTTTGGTCTTTGTCTCTCCCACATACTGTACTCCACATCTCTTACATGATATGACATAGATGACATTTGGGGTTTGGCATTGGGAGTTGGTCTTGATTTTGTAGGTAAAGCCAGTGCTGTGGCTTTTAACCTGTACAGTGGGTTTGATATACATACAAGTCTTGCACTTAGAGCGGGTGCAGTGGTGACAACCCTGTATGTCTTGTGGGGAGGGAGTTTGGCCTGTACCTGGGGGGAGTTTTGCTCTAACTAGAATGTCACCTAGGCTCTTAGGGCGACGAAAGGCGACCATGGGGCGCTCAGAAATTGCTGAGCGCAACCTGTTGGAGGAGTGGAGAATTGGCATGTTGTCATTGATTATAGATGACAACTTGGGTAACCTAGGGTGGAAAGTAGTGACCAGAGCAACTCTATTGGTCGGGGTTCTCTTGGTGCCCGTGTTGGTCAACAGAGTATGGCGGGGTATGCCAAAAGCTCTGTTGATGGCAAGTTGAACCCTTCGTTTGCTATGGCCCCTAGAAACAAGGTGGTGCCTTAGGTCAGATGAACGCCTTTTGTATAGAGTATCTGTGGAGCAGATACGTCTTATACGTAAGGCTTGACTGTAGGCAATTGCCTCCTTGCAGTGGCTAGGGTGGCAGCTATTAGAGAGAAGATATTGATGGGTGTCAGTGGGTTTGCTATATACATCTGTCACAATACCATTAGGGGATTTAGTTATAGTCACATCTAGAAAATTCACGCAGGTAACAGAGAAATCGGCAGTGAATTTAATGGTGGGGTGGAATGAGTTTATATGATCAATGAATTCTTCCAGGCTATCTTGGCTACCACACCAGATAGCGAAAATGTCATCAATAAATCTCCACCACACGAGTGGGCGGTTGGGAGCAGAAGACAATAGTTTGTCTTCTAAGTCAGACATGAACAAGTTAGCATATGAAGGCGCCATTTTAGTACCCATGGCAGTACCTTGTGTCTGTAAGAAGTGCCTTTCTGTGAAAGAAAAGTTATTCTTAGTTAGGATGTGGCTGATGAGTTCTGTAAGGTGTCTCACAGAGGGTCGGGTTTGTTTGTTGGCTCGGAGTACAGAACCACATGCCTTAATTCCTTCTTTATGAGGTATGTTAGTATACAGTGACGATACATCTAGAGTCACCAGAAAAGCAGAGTCAGGTATTTTGTGTTTGATACCCTCCAATTTACAAAGAAAGTCAGTGGTGTCTCTGATGTATGAGGGAATGCGAGGTACGAGTGGGTTTAGAAAGCTATCAGCAAATTCAGAGATACGTTCTGTGGGGCTGCCATTGCCAGATACAATGGGACGGCCTGGGTTGTTAGGCTTGTGTATCTTCGGTAAAAGATAAAAACGTGCTGTACGGGGATCCTGTGGGAGAAGGTAGTTAAGTGTATCCTTGTCGATACCCTTAGCATTGTGAATGCTTACGAGGGTGTCACTGATTTGTTTGGAGAATGAATGAGTGGGGTCAGTGTCACATTCAACATAGTGATCAGTGTTACTGAGCTGTCTGAGGCCCTCAGCTATATAGTCATCTGTGTTCATGACTACAACTGCGGACCCTTTGTCAGCACGTTTAATCACTATGTTAGGTGACTGCCGAAGTTGAGTTAAGGCCTTGCGTTCCTCTTGGGGGAGGTTATTAGGTACTCTGGTATTGGCAACCTTAAGCACCTCAGTGTTAACTGAGTTGATGTAGGTGTCCAAAGCTACATCTCGGTTCTTTGGGGGTACCCAATTGCTCTTTTCTTTGAAGCGATTGCGAGCAGGCTGAGTGGCCTCAGATGACTCATCATCTGTTGAGGGGTCTACATGAAAATATTCACGTAAACGTAGCCTGCGATTAAATTGGGCAATGTCTTGTTGTAAAGACAGCTGGTTGGGTTCTCTGGGTGTGGGGCAAAACTTAAGGCCCCTTGAGAGCAGTTTCACCTGTGGGTCAGTTAAGACAGTGTCAGACAGGTTAACAACTGTAGTAGGCTGTGTGGTTACTGATGGCCCTTCAGTAGGAGGGTCACTAAACCCCTGTTTGTGGAAACGCCTTAGAATGTATTTCTTGTGGTTAGCTTGTACATTACGGCGCTTCTTGTTTTGTTTGTCCAATAAGCTGGTCCTTAAGTGGTTGATGTTAGACAACAGAATGGCTTGGAAATATTCATACTCAAGATTGGAACATGAATCTTTCAGTTGAGATTCAATCTGAGTAATCTCAAGCAATTGGTCATCAATGCATTGTTGGCATTGTACTTCCAACAACATGAGTAAATGGAAAGACGTGTCTGTTAGTGTCTTATTCCATTTCTTCTGAAATGCGGGGTTAAGGTCCCCAAAGGAAGGGGCACATTTGATTTGAAGGCCTTATATATATTTGATTTGAAGGCCTATATATATATATATATATATATATATATATATATATATATATATATATATATATATATATATATATATATATATATATATATATATATATATATATATATATAAAACTAGTAGGGTTGATGGCCTTAGCTTTCGATCCAAACCGGACCTTCGTCAGAGGCAAAAACAAGCACAAACATAAAAACAGATCCATTTATAGAAAAACCTTGGGATAAAAATAGATGGAGAGTATCCAAAATAGGCGGGAAAAAGACAACCAATCAAAGTTAATTAAATACAGACAAAGAGATTGTTGATGACCAATCAAAATACAGCAGTGTGGACAATGGGATGTCCAGTGGTCGGTTAGTACAAAAAGGAGATTAGTGAACAACGGAGGAAAGCTGCATGGTGGGAAATGCGGCTGACATGAAAGGACAGGATTATTTACTCACATGAGGGAGGTGATTAAGGGTAATCTCCCTAAATAAAGCAGTAGAAGTGTAAACATTTAATAATAGAGAGGGGGCTATAATGAGAATACTATATTGATAATGTAAAAGCATGGAAATAAAGTAGTTATTTGCCAAGAGGAATTATTTAACACCTGTGTTTATGTTCAATCCGAATGGTTGGACTGTTCGGAGTTTGTGAATCCAGTGGGATTCTCTGAGTTTACGATGTGAATCGTCGCCGTTGCAGCCCTCAATGACAGTTAGTTCCACATCTTTGACACTATGATTAGGACTATTAAAGTGGATAGATACTGGGTACAGTTTTTTGGTCTTTATGGAGGAGACATGGTTCGCAAAGCGAAGACTAAGTTTGGTCTTTGTCTCTCCCACATACTGTACTCCACATCTCTTACATGATATGACATAAATGACATTTGGGGTTTGGCATTGGGAGTTGGTCTTGATTTTGTAGGTAAAGCCAGTGCTGTGGCTTTTAACCTGTACAGTGGGTTTGATATACATACAAGTCTTGCACTTAGAGCGGGTGCAGTGGTGACAACCCTGTATGTCTTGTGGGGAGGGAGTTTGGCCTGTACCTGGGGGGAGTTTTGCTCTAACTAGAATGTCACCTAGGCTCTTAGGGCGACGAAAGGCGACCATGGGGCGCTCAGAAATTGCTGAGCGCAACCTGTTGGAGGAGTGGAGAATTGGCATGTTGTCATTGATTATAGATGACAACTTGGGTAACCTAGGGTGGAAATTAGTGACCAGAGCAACTCTATTGGTCGGGGTTCTCTTGGTGCCCGTGTTGGTCAACAGAGTATGGCGGGGTATGCCAAAAGCTCTGTTGATGGCAAGTTGAACCCTTCGTTTGCTATGGCCCCTAGAAACAAGGTGGTGCCTTAGGTCAGATGAACGCCTTTTGTATAGAGTATCTGTGGAGCAGATACGTCTTATACGTAAGGCTTGACTGTAGGCAATGGCCTCCTTGCAATGGCTAGGGTGGCAGCTGTTAGAGAGAAGATATTGATGGGTGTCAGTGGGTTTGCTATATACATCTGTCACAATACCATTAGGGGATTTAGTTATAGTCACATCTAGAAAATTAACGCAGGTAACAGAGAAATCGGCAGTGAATTTAATGGTGGGGTGGAATGAGTTTATATGATCAATGAATTCTTCCAAGCTATCTTGGCTACCACACCAGATAGCGAAAATGTCATCAATAAATCTCCACCACACGAGTGGGCGGTTGGGAGCAGAATAGTTTGTCTTCTAAGTCAGACATGAACAAGTTAGCATATGAAGGCGCCATTTTAGTACCCATGGCAGTACCTTGTGTCTGTAAGAAGTGCCTTTCTGTGAAAGAAAAGTTATTCTTATATATATATATATATATATATATATATATATATATATATATATATATATATATATATATATATATATATATATATATATATATATATATATATATATATATATATATATATAAAACTAGTAGGGTTGATGGCCTTAGCTTTCGATCCAAACCGGACCTTCGTCAGAGGCAAAAACAAGCACAAACATAAAAACAGATCCATTTATAGAAAAACCTTGGGATTAAAACAGATGGAGAGTATCCAAAATAGGCGGGAAAAAGACAACCAATCAAAGTTAATTAAATACAGACAAAGAGATTGTTGATGACCAATCAAAATGCAGCATATATATATATATATATATATATATATATATATATATATATATATATATATATATATATATATATATATATATATATATATATATATATATATATATATATATATATATATATATATATATATATATATATATATATATATATATATATATATATATATATATATATATATATATATATATATATATATATATATATATATTTACATGTATATATAAAGTGTGCATGACCAGCACAGGAAATGATAAGCGTACTACATAATGAAGTACACAAGTTTCCAAAACCATATCAGAACCACAACAGCCCAAATCCTTAAAAGTCATAATCATGAAGTTGTCGGAATATTGTACTGGCGAGCCAAAATGACAGTTGTTTATCATTGATACATGCATAACAATATTATCGAAGTCAGAGATGTTTAGTTGTGGCTTTGGATGATATGGGAGCGTCTCTAGCCGAACACTCTATTGGCCCAATTCACCTGACGGCCACATCACAATAATCTTGGTTGCGCGAAAGTCAATGTTACTGTGCGTTGTTCAGTGTGTGGTACGCATTTTAGGCCACGCGGCGTTCACACGTAAACCTATCGCCTTCCAAAATGGTGATCGTGGCACAGTCACCGTGTGTGACGTGCATGCAAGGTGGTCAATAGGGGTAACATTATGGGCAGTTACATACTATATTGATACATGTCATTTTACAACAACTACAACAAGAACAACAAGAACAAAAACAACAACAACAACAACAACAGCAACAACAACAACAACAACAACAACAACAACAACAACAACAACAACAACAACAACAACAACAACAACAACAACAACAGCAACAACAACAACAACAACAACAACAACAATAACAACTACAACAACAGCAACAACAACAACAACAACAACATCAAATCAGAGGTTACGAATGTTGTACTTCAATGGGAACAAAATGAACAAGATTAAGGTTCATCACGTAATATGTCATAACTGCTCCTTCAGTAACTACGCCGTGTTAAACAAAGGAGACGTTAATAGTTTAAGTGACTAAGTCGAGGACTCACAAGGATTAGGCCTAGAAGTATCCAGCCTGCCCATGAACTAACCAAATGACCTTCACGCACTGTCTCTGCAAGCACGTTGCTACTGGTTACTATGAATACAGCCCTACATCGGAGGACGTCACTTGCGTTTGTATTCCAGCCAACTTTTCATAATTTAGGCCTTTCAATTTGTAATGAAGTCTGTTGAATTGTTTTTTGTTTTTGTTTTTCTTTTCTGAAAACAAGATGAGCATGCCTTGTTCGGGTTATCTGAGAATGAGGACCTTTCATGAAAGAGTAAAACTCTTGCCGTTATCGGTAGACACCTCATCATGCCAAAGTTGGTCTGCAACTGACCCGAGTGAAAAGTTGCCTCTGAATTCATCCTTTTTAGGTGCATTGTTTATAAGCGCAAACTAAACAAAATCATTGCCATAAATAAGCATGTACTTCTTATCCCGGAGATTATAGTCGCATCATTTACATATCTCCGAAAATGTAAAACTATAGACGGAACCGGCAGTGTGATCAAGTGACGTCCTATAAGGAGATTGGTAAAAGGATTATTATTAGAATATCTATTGGTAGTTTGGGGCAGCGGTGTATTTTTATTAATTAATGTATTTATTTATTTATTTATTTATTTATTTATTTTTATTATTATTATTATTTTTTTTTTTTACAAAATTGTAATGATTTTCAAATTATGTATATCCACATAGATTAAGTCAAATATGTTGTTCATTATATTCGACGTTAAAAAGTGAAGTACCATCAACCTGTTTTGCTCGATTTTACAACAGAACTAATCCGTTTTTTTTTTGTCTTTTCTGGATGTTTGATCCATGCAATCAAAACGGATTTGGAAAAGCAAACCCTAGTTGATATTACAATAGGGTACAGGTTTACTGAAATGTCATGTTCACAAGTGGTATGCTCATAAAATATTAAGCGGTTTTCCGCACCAATATTATAAGAACACACGTTTATGTTTCAATAAGGCATAGAATCAAGACCACGGCTGATATGTAGTCCCTTAAAAGTCGATAACCTTCTGAGTCAACACTTCAGGAGACATCAATATTTGATTCTTACTCTAAGTAAATTCAATAATATAATACATTGTGTATGCCTATGTCAATGTTTTCACAAAGTAATCCGTGCGACAGTTTGGAGATACGAACCTCAACGATCTAGCGTCACTATTGCTATTACTACATGAATAAACAAAAAAGTCTTGAGGCAGCTATACTAAAAAGCAAAATAATATATACCATAGGGGTGCCGCTCGACGGGTAAAGAAGCCGACCAACCAAAATGAGCAAGAAGGGGACCAATCAGGAGGTCCGTCTAAAACAGCCAATCAGACATCTCGCAACATGGCAGTTCGGAAGCTTTCTTTCGAATTAGAGGTCAGCATCTAAGCAGGAGCCTGCCGTGCCCGACCAATAAGGAGGTCCTTCTCAAACAGCCTACCAGATATCTCGCACCGCGGCAGTAAGGGTGACCATTTGCCGGATCTGGGACCCCGCCGGACAGGGCGATCTTACCAAAGACAGCCGAGAAGTCACCACACCAAAAACCGAGTCGGTGCGATCTTCTAAGCCAAGATGGCGCTCTATAATCCAAGATGGCGCAGGTTACGGCTTTAATAGTATAAATTTCAGCTGATGACTTGATATTGCAAATTTCCAGACTTATTGATTAGACATTTTTCAAGACTTTCTCCCTAAAAGCCCAGTATATATTTGTTTTGTTTTTGTTTTTTGTTTGCTTTTTTTTTTGTTTTTTTGTTTTGTTGTTTTTTTGTATTCTTCTTATTTTTATTTTATTTTATTTTGTTTACACCAACGTGAAAAGCAATACCGATTTTAATAATATTGGGTTCAAAGTAGATATATTATTGCTGTTTCTTTCTATCCTTTCTGTTATAGAATGCCAAAATTTATTAAAGACATCTACTCTATCTAAACTCTAAACGTTTGATAATTACAACATCAAAAGCCTACTACTAAAAACGTATCATACTGACCAGCTGAAGTTAAACATGCCACGATAGTCCCGTCTGTGTTGGGTAAACCACATTCGCAATTTGACTGCCTCAGCAACTCAATGCAATGTTCTGCTTTTTAGTAGTAGTCATTCCCGTGGTCGTGTTCGGTTGACTTTGTTTTTCTCCCTCCCCCCCCCCCCCCCCCCCCCCCAACACAACAACGGAGCGTGGAAATCCTTGAGTATAAACCCATTTATCTGCAGACATTATATTTGTTTTAAAAGCGTCCTTGATTAATCAAATTTTGGTGGATGCAAAAGTCTTCATTGTGCCTTGGACGGAATCGATCAATGTTTTTTTTTTTTTTTTTTTTTTTTTTTTTTTTTTTTTCAGAACGAGCACCAAGTCTTCTGGCGAAAAGAATTCAAATGGGTAAAACACAGAATAGGCTGAGTTCATCGAACATCAGCGTAAATTTGTTGAAAAGTGGGGGATGGTAACGGGGAAACAAAAATAACGCTGAGATCACAAGCACAGGGGCATGGGGAAGGTTACATGTAAGTCAACAGCAGATGCAGTGGCATAGCGAAGACACCTTTTTTTTTTTTTTTTTTTTTTTTTTTGGGGGGGGGTTTGGGGGGGGGGGGTGTGTGGAAGTGAAATTTGCCGACTGACATTACCAAATGAAAGTAAAAGCGCAACGATATTGGACACACCTACACAAGGTGGTTCGGGGGCAGCCCCCGAACGCTGATGAAGTTTTTTTCAGTGATTCGAAGGTTTAAAATACTCACAAATGCAGAGCATTAGACATTTCATATTCGAAATGCAAGCTTTGAAAACCGTTTTTTTTTTTTTTTTTTTTTTTTTTTTTTGCGACTCCCCCTGTTTGAGTTTATGGACACATATTCTAGTGGAGATTTCAGAGGCAACAATTCTTATGGGGGTCCAGGGGCGAATTCCCCTGACGCTCTAAGAATTTGGTTTTTTTTTCAGGATTAAAAAAGGCCGTCAAGTTGCCGAAAATAACATTTTTTGTTGTGTTTTTTGGACATGTAAACTAATGGCCCTAATTAAGTCGAAGGAGCGGAAATTCTACAAGGGCGGTCCGGGTTGGTGAAGCCCTCGCACGCCCTACGGCTTTCAGTTGTTTCAAGCGTAGATTTCCGCTAACTGCCGAGATTATAAAATTTGATAATTCAAAGTTTGACTTCTCACACTACAAGGATTAAACTGAAATTTTCAGTCTGAAAATTTCAAGGCTTGCCGAATGGATTTGTGTTCAGCCCGAGCCCTTACTCGGGTTAGTTTGTTGCTCAGTTTGCCAACTTAGGAAAAATATAGGGGGTGTCACACCACCCAACCTGGTCGCTACGCCGCTGAGAAGATGTTCGGTTGCATTATAGATGCCCTCTGTGATGTTCATGTTCTAAACTACTAATAAGAACTATATCATTACTGTCAAACTAAAAGAAACTATTAAAATCCTGAAAAGTGGTTCAATAAAACATGTGAATTACAATCCCAAACACAGAATTAAACACAGTTACAAAGAAAATGACAAGAGCGAAAAAAAATGAAATAAAGGAAAACAGGAAACATGCAGACTGGTGTTCAATTACAGACAAAAAGATGAGTCTCATAAATGAAGTGAAACATTAATCATAGCACAAGAGGGAGCACGCCGTTTACTAAAGAATTTAGAAATATCGCGGATTGAGGCGAAAGTATAATTTCCCACCACCAAGAGGCATTTTTAGAAAACGTATTTTTGTTCAGTTCTGAATTTATCTTTAACTGTAAATATTGTTCTTAAAGGCATTGCATACGTTTGGTAATGACTCTGAAAAATTTTGGCAATAAAAACTTACTTGGTAAGGAGTACGGCAGCTTTGGATAGTATAATGCATTTTGAGAAACGTTTCACTTCGAAGTACTGCAGTTACGGAAAAATATATCACTTTTTATCCCCCAAAAACTTGAATCTGAGAAGCGTTATGGCCGTAACGCTTCTCAGAATGTGTATTCCAATGACGGATACTTCTTCTGCGTGAACGCAACCGCTCTAGATTTTTGGCGATATCTCAAAAACGCTGCCACCTTTTGAAATGAAATTCACACAGGTTAGTTTTATGGTGTATATATCTACAATTATATAGCATCAAGGCAAACGTACGGTTCCAAAAACCAAAGGTATACTTTGCCTTTAAATATATTGCAGTCTGTATCGGCAAAAGACTCAAGCTAGGTCATCAATGGTTATAGTTTACTTTACATTATTTATATCTAAAACGGGTGCTGGCAAATCCCGATTACTATGTAAGTCAGGCAATCCAACACTTTGTAAGATGGTCGTTCCGCTGATCAAACTAAAGCCTGACCACGTTATCAGGTGCAAGCGTCAATTACACTTATACAAATACACTGCCCAGTGCAAAAGAGAACTTGACTCGTCAAGAGCAAACACTATTATATGCATTTTTAAAACACAGTCGTTAGATTCACTTTCAATCAAACAGCTCCAATAGATTGTACGCTATTATTTGACATTGTAGACACGGTGCAAACAAAGCCAATTCAAGAGGCAAACAATTAAGTTGAAAATCAGAGATTTTCAAAGGTCAACCTGATTGAGTAACCCATGTGAAGCAACAATAGAAATGTTAATTACATTCGGCAGAAAGTGGATTGTGTGAAGGATTATCTACGACCACCTCCAAAATAAGATAAAATACATAAAGTGCATATTCGGAGATGTTCAAGAGCCATTCAGTTTACTATGGTCTGTGCGTTAATTACACTCAAAAGAAATAAATGCATGAAAGTTTTCCCGGAAAGTCATTAAAATATTGTACGAATAATGACACGGGATTTAGAAGTTGCTATTTATGTCAGCTGCAGGGGTATAATTACATGCAATTAGGCACATTCGTCTTCGTTGACAATGCCTGGTGCATTTGACCTCAGAAGGCTGGGTACATTATGTCAATGAAGCATTGAAAATCAGATATGTATAGATAAACGTACATTATTTAGAGAAGTCAGTGCGTGCATTCTGATGCGACATCGCCCGTACAAATAGCACAGAATATATAAAATGTCAGGTAAGTATTGTTGTCGCAAATTCTACTTATTTTCTAATTTTGGGTTTTCTTATTTCATTATAAAAACTTGTATGATGTGGTTAGACTTGGCTTGTTGTATACGGAATGATTACATATGCATACACTTGGAACGCTGATTGCCGAAAGGAAACCTTGTATCTATATATATATATATAAACATTATCAACAAATTGTAGACGAAAACTGCAACATGTGATTACTCGCCCTCCTTCTGGTCGATATTATATAGGGCAAGATAAACGCTTGCAGCTTTTCGGAATGTCAACAAACAAAAATAATATTCTGATGAAATTTGTGGGAAAAGGGGGGGGGGCACTTTCGATTAACAACAACGCAGTTGAAGCATGCAGTCGCAAAACGTCACTTCATTACGAAGTTGTTGAAAAACAACTATGCACTGCGTTGTATTTATCTGTGCCATCAGGAAGATCAATATGACCTTTGTAAATCAAACTGCTGCCATGGTATCAGCTTCCCCTTTTTGGCTATCTTAACCTGGTGGAGACCCCGAGGAGCTGTTTGAAACAGTATATGAAGAGCGGATGGTGCTCGGTCGAGGCGTAGGGGTTACACAGTGCAAAACAGACTGGGGTCTGATTGTTCACTTCTGGGACAATAAAACATCAACCGAACATTGTATTATTAGTATTATTATTGTTGTTATTTCATTTTTGTTCAGATTAGTTATCAACGTAAGAAGATAAATCACAAGTTAGTAGCTTCAAGTGTTACCCAGACCGACTTTAAAGTTACAACCTGCATGCTCTTGTTCTGAGAAATTATCCCCTACCCCGTGCCGGTTCTACAACATGATTATTGAAAAGACGTTTAAAATGTGGTTCGTAAAAGGGATCAGCGGCCTTTGGTACAAACGCATGTTCCGGCGAATGCAGATATACATTTCTGTCGTTATTATTGCTTTGGAAAAAAAGGAATTCAGTATACATTGAAAGGGTGACAGGTTATTGTTTGTATATCTTATGACCAATTTTGTCCCGGAGGTTTTGGCACTAGAATATTAATTATAACAAATGCAAGCTGTCTTGGTTCGTTCACAATTACCAACATGTGTCATTGTATTGATTTAGAAGTGGAACGGCTCCAACATATATTATTTATATAACTTGCAGGGACGACCATTTTTGAGTATTCCCTTTCAGTGTATGTCTTCCCCGTAACATTTGAAATACGAAATTTAACATAGGCCTACATCGTGATTATGCATGAAGCGGTAGGGCCTAAAAGCACTTGAATCCGCGCGTGGGTGTCTTCGTTGACGGCAGTAAAAACGCTGTTGCTCGCTCCCCTGTTTGTTGGAAACAAACTTCCATCGTAACAACGTAGCATCAAAAACCTTCAATACCCACACTCAAATTTCCCCTCCGCAGACGGCACGGACGAGAATCTAACTTATTGCATATCCATTGTAATTGCACTACCCTGAGAAATTACCTTTATAGATAGTATTGAAATATATTTGAGGTTAAGAACGGAATCGAGTTCAAGACCTTCCACATCCATGCACACCCCTCAAGACTATTATACTTTCGAGCTTGCGAGAGCGATTTTTTTATTTTTTTTAAGAGTTCAATGATTTTTGCGCGCGTATTAAGTGCCCCATCTACATTGGTGAACAAGGTTAAATTCATTAGAGAATTGATCCGGTAAAATGCTTAGCCATGGGTCTTTAATAAGCCAAACCCCGCTGAACACGAACAATAAACAGACTGTATCTTATTATGTACATACGAGGATGAGTTAATTGGACAAGTCATCGAACGACGACACAAAACATTTTTTTATTTATTGTTATTTATTTATTTTTTTTTGTGTGTGTGTGTGTGTGTGAGTGTGAAATGAATAGGCCTAGTTAATTAGAAGTTTGTCAAATGCACGATGCCTGGGAAGGGATAGTGAACAAAATAAATGTACGAACTAGGTCGTTCCCGGATTAGTAATTGCCCGGATTAGTAATCCTTTCGCACAATACGTCAATCCGTTCGAACTGTTTGGTAACCCGTTCGCAGTGTTTAGTAATTAGTTCGAACAAAATGGCCGAATGTTTAAAGCAGCACCGCGCGCATGCGCAGTTGAGCATCGCCAATTTGAAGCAAATGTTGAAGCAACTGAGGCCTGCGTGCGGCACTCTTTATTAATGCTTTGCTAATTTGTTCGAAGAGATAGTAAAACCGTGTGAACGGATTACTAAACCGGGCGAACGGATTATTAATCCGTTCGAACGGATTGCGAAACCGTTCGAACGGATTGCTAAACCGTGGGAACGGTTTGTTAAACCGCATTAACGGCCTACATTGCTAAACCTTGCGAACGGATTAGCTCATGGAATTTTTCTTACATCTGTCCCTTCCCGAGCCTCACTCATGTGTTAAGGGTATAACAAAAAAAAGTAGTATGTTACATTTTTAAGCCACAATGTTTTACAACCCCAAAAGGGTGAGAAAAGATAGTTAACACTATGTCTCCTCAGATTAGATCACTGTGAGTTCGATTCAAATAATTAAAATAAATGTTTTAAGAGTATCATAACTTTCTTTGCGAGTACACCAAACAATTACACCTCAAAGCATAACTACAAAAAATTGCATAAATCAGTCCATAATCAACTACAAAACGAACGTTTTATTTTTAACAATTATAACTGTATTTTTCCAAATTGCAGAGGTCACAGAAATACCTTTCCGAAGTATTTCTGAATGAATCAACTTGAAATTAAACCGTCCAGTAAATATTTAGTTATTTCGAAATTCAGTTGTTATCGAGGATGAAGCATAGTCGTTGTATACACATAGTGCGAAGAAACAAGGATATTGCTTCTTTCAAAAAAACAAAACAAAACAAAACAAAAACTCGAGGCACATTGCGAATATTCAAACGAGTTGTTTATACGCTGTTTTATGTTTGTATAAATAATTGTCAACAGTCCTAGGTGTACGTGTACAAACAGGCTAGTGGTAAACGTGCATTTTGCTAGAAGCATTATCCGTTCGGATGAATAAGGTCTTAAAGAATCTTGCAAACCAACGTTGTGTTGGTCTCAAATTTTTTAATGCACAAATACCCGCCGGGAGTTTGTTTTGAGCATGTGGTTTTATTATTCGGTCTTATGCCTTACATTCTATTAGAAGCCTTTAACAAAAAATACTAAGTGATAAGTGGTGGGCAGCCGTGTTAGTAAGGCAATGATCAAAATAGAAAATTAACTGAGTGGCACTTAAATGACCCACATGAGAGAAAACTGCATAAGCTTTCGCAGCAACAACTATTTCTTCGGATGCAACGAAGAAAAAAACATCATCAACAAGAATCGAACACTGTCGTTGGCCAGTCAAGCATAACTAGACAAAGGGGGTGAAGAGTCAAAGTTATGTGTAGTTTGACATGAAACAAATACACACAGAAGCTTGTCTCTGAACACTTCAATCTCCCTGGCCACTCACTAATCCATCTCAAAGTTGCTGTACTCCAGTAAAGGTCATTCAAAACTAGGATGGACAGAGATTCTGCAGAACTAAAGACCATGGTTTCATGTCACACTACACGTATAGCTTTGACTCTACACCCACTCCCTTGTCTAGTTATGCTTGACTAACCACAGCCAGTATTTAATTATTGTTGGTAATTTTTTTTTTTTTTTTTCTTCATTGCATCTGAGGAAGTAGTTGTTGCTACGAAAGCTTATGCAGTTTTCTCTTAAGTTAGTCATTGAAGTGCTACCATTTATGGAATTGTTTTCGCGTAGGGTAACACAAGTCGAATCCATTCCTCTATCTTTCAAGGCTTGCAATATAACAAAGGAAATTAGGCTAGCCTTGTTCTCGCTGTTTACACGTTGTTGTTATTGTCGACGTACACTAAATAAATCAATACTCAATGTATTCAAGAACGTTCGCCTGTCAATACTTTGGTAAACACTAGTCTTTATGCCTCGTTTTTTTTTTTTTTTTTTTTTTTGTCTAGGGAAAAAATCAACTCGAAAGGAATGACCACTTTAAAATGATGGTGGTAACCTCATTGCCTACTTACATACATCAGTGGAAGGTTGAAGTAGAAACCTCAACGGGCTGTAATTTCTGATCTTCACGGTCATTTGCATCTTTATTGGGGAATTTAGTTCCCCCAAATGCGGTTAACCACCGTGGATGTCTGGTCAACTGTTGACATGAAATCGATCAAAATAAGTTACTTTCCCTTCATCTTCAAATGGGTCATTCGATATGACGGTATTGATCCTTGAAGGTCACGGAGTGGAGGGGAAAGACAGGCTCCGTGACAGGCAGACCTCTTTACGGGATAGAAGTAGGCTTAACTGTCGTAAGACGAATCGCTGCACAATGGCGTAAGTGACACGACACGTACCGTTACCAACCCGCTTGAGCGACAATGCAGTAACTAATCCACCGTCCATTTACCTTTGATTTAAGAAAAATAAACTGGAATGGTTTAACATAAGGACTTGCATGGTTACTTTTCTAAATTGCGGTCAAATGAATGAATTGTGCGTAATTTGATTGGAGTCCAAGGAGCGTCATGACTTTGAAGTAAGCACGTATCAGTTAGTAATCAAACGATTCTTGTTCGCCCGACTGCCTGGCCAACTGATTGTCAAACTTTCATTAAAGCAGTACTGACAAATAAACCCAACAATCAAAACATTGAGGAAACTACACAAAAACAGCGATGTCGGTTCGAATCCTGGTCGCGACGCTAGTGTCATTGAGCAAGACAATTTTACTATATAATTCATTCTCTTCATCCAGTAAAGTAAATGTGTACCTGTGAGGGTAGAGATTGCTGATGTAAATGATTAACAACCTGTGTGCTGATTTGGCTGCCGGTGCTGCATACTCCAAATGAGTTGTGATGGTTTTAGGAATGCTTGGGGTCCGAACCGATAAACAGGGGGTAATAATTCTGTAAGCTGCTGTGAGGGCCTATTTGGCTTGATATAAAGTGCATACAAATACACGTTAGTAGTAGCAGTAGTAGTAGTAGTAGTAGTAGTAGTAGTAGTAGCAGTAGCAGTAGCAGTAGCAGTAGCAGTAGCAGTAGCAGCAGCAGCAGCAGCAGCAGCAGCAGCAGCAGCAGCAGCAGCAGTAGTTGGTTGTAAAAAATAAATCCCTTTCCCAACCCTTACAGGAACGGCGCAGTCGCAATCATTGCAAAATCATGTCCCGGTTCCTACTCTACAAATCACAAAACATTTTGACTTCAAGGAAAAGTTGAACATAAATAACTCATTGTTAAAAATAAGACCAACTGGTTGATTTAATGTTACCAAATTGTTGGTTGCCCCTTTGATGTTATAGGCCTATGTCTCTTTTGTTGACGTATTGACGTTTTGTGTATTACTCAATTAAAACCGCCCTCTTGTCTGTATATTGCTTTTTAATATGTTTTGAGGCTATAAAGTTCGACAGTTGAAAAGTAAAACAAAAAAGTATTGACTGTTGTCAACCCGGTGCTTTCGGTATTCAGTGGGGAAAAAACCAATGTCTTCTTTGGAATGGAAATCGAACCTACGTCATTCCATTTTCAAGGATACTCGCGACTTTCTAGTTTCTAGCTTCTAGATAATTTGCTTTTGAAAGATCACGTTGTCATAGAAAAAAAAGTTAACCTTGTTTCTAGAAGAAAGGGACGAAGGAAAAAAAAAACATGAAGCTATCAATAGTATTGCGATGGAGGTTTCAAACGAGTAGTCGCTCTGAGGGACCTTTGTTTTGTTATTTATGTTTATGCAGCGCCGTAGCAAGGGTATTTTTTTTTTTTTTTTTTTTTTAGGTTTGTTTGTCTGTTTGTTTGTCTGTTTGTCTGTTTGTCTGTTTGTCTGTTGTTGTTTGTTTTTGTTTGTTTTTGTTTTTTGGGGGGCACAAGGGGGCACCATTTTTCCTAGGGGCACTTTTGGCCAATTAAAACTGCAGTTTCCGTTTGTATTTGTTAGCGCTCGTCTGACGTGTTGAGGTAAAACAAAATACATTCTACGTGTAAATAATACAAAATAGTTTTAAATTTAAGACATTGAAATTACTACATAAAAGCTAAAAAAAAAAATGAAACATTTTATTCTGGTATGTTTTAATCTCAAAAGTCCAGATTGGGGCACGGACATCATTTGGAGGGGGAACGTGCCTCTCCCCCCCCCTCCCCCCATTTTTTACGCCACTGTATTTGTGTATGTATTTATTTGTTTGTTTATTTTTCTTCTCTCATTTTTTTTCATTTACCCAGGGTATGCCCAAACAGTTAAAAATGGTTTCCATTCATCACTTACTTAATGCATAATTTACTCTTCTAAAAATGGTAAAATAATACAGTTATCTATTAATTAAAAATAGGCATTACACTAGTAAACCATCTCAACTCAAGTCGATATAATTGTAAGATAATTCGGAAAATATGCTTTATTATATAATTTAATAGTTTTCTCTTCCCCCAAAAATCGGTTGGCATATCATGAGCTCCGCAGCGGCTAAACCATTTCGTGGAAACAAAGTAATATCTCGAGGGAACAAAATAGTATTTCGAGAAAACTAAACAATATTTCGAAGGAACAATACATAATTATTTTGTGGAAACGAAACAATACTTCAAAAACAAAATAATTCAACCTGTACGGAGTCCTCGATATTTGAATTGATTTATATAATTCTAGAACATTTTATTTTTTCGAATTCTTTTACAACTATTTCGAGTTTGCGCACGACCACCAGAAAGATTCAGAACCATTTTGTTGCCAATAATGCCATATATTTATACATTTAATGTTGCAGTACAGTTTTATACGCTGTACACTTTAATTTAATCGTAATAACACGACCTAAACAGAAAGCACATTAGCCGTCCATTGGTGCTAGGCGATAAGGGAAATCTAGTTGGAAATTAATTGGCATAGAAAGGGTTCCACAGCCGCTTGTATCGATTTTGTTCCCAAGAAATAATATTTCATACCCTCGCAATGTTATTTCGTCCCCTCAAAATAATGTGTGTCGTTCCCTCGTAAGAAAATACGAAATAACGTATTGTTGTGGGGACGAAATATTATATCGAGATTAAGAATTATTATTTCGAGGGAAATAACGAAAAGTGTTTCGAGGGAACATAATATATTATTTCAAGGGAACTAAATACTACTTCGAGGGAAATAAATGATGTTACATTTCCATGTTTTTAATATTTATTTATTTATTTATTTATTTATTTGTTATCTGTCCCTTTGGGCCGGGGGCTCCGTACCGATGTGTGTACGTGGTGAAAGATCTGTAGTTGTGGATTGCGGCCGGACGCTGCACCAGCATGGGTATTGCATATCGTAGAATCGATCACACGCAAAATGCAGTGGACATTAACTATACGCTCTTGTGCTCGAGATCGTAGCTGCAACATATAGTCCAAACCCGACCGGGCGTTCGCTCGGCTATTATACAACCAAGCGGGTTGCCTCGCACACACAATGTTGCGTAGCAGACAATATCGGCTGCTTGTCATCAAACAGCCGTTCCACGAACTCGGCCAGATTATGTGATAAACGTTAGTTACGTACCATTACACCCAACATATACTATTTCTGCCGACGACAATTTTGAACCATTATATCCGACCATTGTGTCGAACGAGTATGTCCGACCCATTGTGTCCAGGAACATAATGGTTTGGAAATAGTGGTTCAAAATTGTCTTGTTGGACATACATGTCCATGTCGGACATGGTGGTTTTTATTTTTTATTTTTTTTTATTTTTTTATTTGTTCTCTTTTCTTTTTCAAAGTGCAGTTTTTGGGGCTTATTGTTGAATAAATAATAAAAGTGATACTTTTTTATCAATTTGGTATGAGTAATGACTTTGTAATTTATTTTCTCTTTTTTTTATTTATTAAGTATTCTTACTATTTTTATTAAGTTCTTTGTGTCTTTATTCATTATTTTGTTATTGTTTATTTCTTGTCTACTTTTAATGTTACTCTATTATATCTTTTATTTATTAATTGATGTATTTATTTTGTTCAGTTTTTTTTTTCCTTTTGATGGAAGGATGATTGCTTTTTTGATGAGAGCCATCGTACTTTCATTCTCTCGTAGTACGCACACTAGTTGTTTACGTCAAACATATCTAATACACAGCTCCGTATTTCAACACACGGCACAGAACCGTTTAGAGGACAAAGAGTATCATATCTTCCCACTACGGTGAAGGCTAGAATCCTCACTCGTAAGTTCTTCTGATTAAAATTATACAAGATCATTCGTAATTTTATACATTTTCTTATCACTTAGTCACTGTTAAATTCAAGCATAATACTTATCAGAGTGTTTAACATTTCAGTAATAATATCTTTGTGTCTATATTGATCAGTATTGTGTCCATATTGATCAGTACTATGTATGTGTCACTGTGTCCCAGTTTTTTTTTGTTTTTTTTTATTTATTTATTTATGTTTTTATGTTTGTTTATTTTACTCTTCTATACTCATTCTATTTTACTCATGCAAAGCAAATATTCCGTGGTGGACGTGGGGGGGCGTGTTTCAAATAATTAACTTACTTTAGGGCATCCGCAAGGACTGTTATTGCACACTCTTTCCCCACCCACCCACCCCACCCCTTCAAGTTCCAACTCTCCCGTGCAAACCTTCGACTGTGCCGCTGCTGCGTCTGTGAGATTAAAATATCAATCAAACGAAGATTATAATCGAGAGCCAACGAGTTCCAACACGACTCCTTTGTGTGTTAGACAAAAATCCAAAATCCTGCCAAGTCAAATCCAAGGGCAATGATAATCTGACACGAGGTTTGATGCCCACAGACGATCTACATAATGAATATGTCGGCCTGGTCTTCTTCAATGCCTCTTGTCCCTTCTTTAAAGTGATGTCATAGGGCAGGGTTCAAAATCTGTAGACACGTTTCATGCGAACAAAGATTTATTTTGAAGAATCCAGACACTTTACACACAAATCATCTGAATCAATAATTTATACTTAATATATAGGGGCTATTTTTATATCGCAATAAAAACTACGGAAAGAGCCAGGACTATATAAGCTGGCAGAATCGTACTTTGGGTTTCAATGGTATTACTTATGTATTTTGTATTACTCGTTTTGTTTTGGTCTCTTCTTTTTTATATCTCAATAAATAACCGAAAACAAATACGTAGTTTGATTCATAGGAAGAGCTTGCGTTCAACGCAGCTCGGCTAATAACTGTTTAACTGATTTGACACAAGCCCACTATATCAACCAACAGTTGTATTAGTCATGATAAAAGGTAGACTATTTTTTCCCCCGGTGAGAAAAGTATTATAAAAAAAAAACTAATAATAATAATAATCAAAAAATAAAAATACACAACACAATACATATTTACAATACAAAATGTTGTCTTATTTTCTCTTGGCTGACATCAACCATGCCGTCGGTTTTTCCAAACATTGATAATGTCAACGATATCTTTAAGCGACCGTACCACAATGTATGCAGTCTCCTAGAGAACTGGAGTGAGTAAAGGGCTCTTGACGAACTACAACCACCGTGGGTCGAGCTGAAATTCTTCCGGGCGAACTGAAAACCAGGAAGTACAATTTCCTCCGTCTTGCTTATGGTGTGAATAACTGCAGTATGCCAAGTGAGCCCCATACTCGAGTTCCCAACTGTTTGCTGCTGACCTTCTGGGAACCGGTTTATTTTTCTAAAGAGGTTTAGCGTTATCGAACAACAAGGTCAGTCCTAAGACAGAAATAGTCTCAGTCGTTCCAGTCCTTGACTTTTTTTTATTATTACTATTATCATTATTCTGCGCCATCACATTTTCCAAATCAAAGTATATTTTGGTAAATCTTGAGATCTGAGCGATGATTTTGCAATATCATGAGCGTACTCGTAAAAATGAAAATGAACAAGCTTTGCACAAGCGTTTGTAAATATAATATTATGTTTACTTACTGAAGAAAGTACATTACCTAAACTCAATACGGAAAACAATGTGTGATTTCAGTGAATTAATGCAACAAACTCACAACGTTTAAATATTAATTTTGTGATAGTATTATTCATTCCGATAAGTCCATTCTCTGTTTTACATGAAAAGTTTTAACTGAATTCTGGAACATTATTTGTTTGTCTTCTCTTCTCAAAACTACAAAATGAGAAACATCTATTTGATTGCTCAATTAATGTTCCATTTTTACCAGCGTTCACATAGTGAGGATATTCATATCTCACCATTAATTGTGTGCCCTTCTGCTACGTTCCAAATGAAAAGTAGTTATTAAAACTACTGAATTGTTTGATGTTGTATTATTAATACTTGTATTTTTATTGATATTAATATTATTATTATCAGTCTTTATTTGTTTTCAAAGTTGCAATAGTTAAGGTCTAAGACACATTCTCGGGGAGATTGTCGGTATAAGGATTCCCTTTAAAATTCCAGATCATCACTTTAAGCCTACGCTGATTATTTCTGCGCTATTTCACAGCATTACCGCATTACACCTTTCGGGCATTCGCAACGTAATTATATTTATTTGTGCACTAATGTAAGGCCTGACGGTGAAACTTGCTTGAATTGATAACTTGAGTGCCATTTACCGATGTTCCAATAAAAGGAAAATCGAGCTACTCGAAGCTCACAGGGTGCTGCTAAGTGGGATTGGTAGTGTTAAAGGTAAGCTGGAGTGGGTAATGTTTACGTTTGTTTTGTAAGTAAGGTTTTACTTTTCAAACAGCAACAACAACAGCTACAACATCAACAGCACAACAACATCAACAACAACAACAACAACAGCAGCAGCAGCAGCAGCAGTAACAACACACGCACACCTGTTTTGTTCCCCAGTAAACCAATGACTTATCTTTGTTCTCCCCCTCGAAAACATCATCAGATAAACAAACGGCGTACATGCCATGGACTGTCAAATTGTTAGCAAAACATTCAATCTTGTTGACAGACCTTGTCACCAAGTTCTACTTTTTTTTGCGAACTTTCTGTTTTTAGAAAATAACATTCAATCTTGTTGACAGACCTTGTCACCAAGTTCAACTTTTTTTGCGAACTTTCTGTTTGAAGAAAATAAATTTCGTTATTAGTTCGTTTGTTTTCAACAAATCCAATACTATTTTTTTTTTCCTTTGCATTGATGGCTCCCCGTAGTTTCTCAAATTTTGGTTATCAAAAACTCGGGCCTGTGACAAGAGAAAGGTCTCTAATGTAAAGGTCTAATGTGCGTCAACTGTTGGACAGACTCCCACTCGCATAAAAAAAATTAAAGAAAATAAAAAAAAAAAAACACTTGTTCCTTCGCCTTTAAAATTGAATATTTCTTCATAAACAAAACACTTCACACATCCCCACACTACATTTGCATTCAGCGTGTTTCTTTTATAAATGACGTCTGCTTTGGAAAAGAACACGGGTGCAAGAATTATCTGAATGTTTACCATTGTGCGATGCAGAAACGGTGCGATCCGCTCAAAAAGGTAGCAATAAATCTTTGTATTGCTGTTAGAGATCTTAATAATTAAGCCAAAGCTGACAATAATCATTTTTGTGCAGAATATTTCTGAAGGCACGGCCGTTGACTTAATTTGAAAAGGTTGACCGTTTCCTGCAGAGACGCTTTTTCCACCCCTCGTTTAACCATTCCACAAGGAATGAGTCTAAAAATAAATGGCATCCTGAGTTTAAGCCCAACGGCTCCACCTTAAGACTTGAGGGACCCCGGGGTGAGAAGGGTAACTAATATGTCATCAAACGGACGATAAAGTTGTTGTTTGCTTTCTGACGCGAATGATAAAGCCACATTGTGAATTCTGTACTCGCCCGTTAAACAAAAACAACCATTATTATTACTAAATGTTTATGTTCAATTTATTTGATATTATCATTATTATTATTATTTGTTTGGGGCAACTTTCAACTTGCATGCACAATTTCACTTATCAAATATGAATTAAGCTAATAAGGTGAACTCCCGTCTTGGGGCAACATCCAATGCACAATTGTTTATGCACAGAGCTTTGTAAGTGAGCTTATACTACCGTAAAAGTTCAACAATATACCGCCTCCTCAATTTGATAATAAGAGTTTAAATATCAATGTGGGTTATTACGGGGCATTATGGGCACAAGCTTTCAATCAACTGATAACTCGCCCCTGCCCGATATTTTCATTTCCAAATAATTACCAGCCTGTAAATCGCATACAGTTTGCTTACTCCGTAGGGAAAAAAGCCTCGAAGCAACTGACCCAGTTTGAACAGAAAAATGATCAAGAATTCCGATTCGACTGACTCAAAAGCACTTTTAATACTGAGTTCAACTTGGTTCGGTTTTAGATTTCAGGCGGTTAGAAACAAGTCCAAAAGTCAGATGGTCTCAGTGGTACTTTCCCCTGCCTTGCAAAAATACGAACCACGTGACTTAACTCTCGCACGCAAAACATGGTTTGTATTCCCTCACGGTTTACTCCTGCCCCTCAAACTGTACACTTTAAAATCCTCACAAATTTCATGATTTTCGATACCTTGTGCGGAATGTATATGTGTGTTTGTTTGTTGGGTTATTTGTTTTTTGTTTTTGTTTTTTTCTTCTTTTTTTAACAATACAAAAAGACTCATGCTCATAGGTTTCCGTTCCTGCCCGCAGATTTCCTAATGGTCACAGGTTTCCTCAATTACGGTACTGAGTTTCTTCGTGCCTATGGGTTTCATCGCGCTTGAAGGTTCCCTTATGCCGACAGATTTCTTCGAGTTTTAGGAGTGGTCATATCCTCACAAGTTTCCTTAGCTAAAGGCTTTTTCATGCAGACGGATTTCCTCATGCCAGCAGATTTCCTCATAACTCAAGCTTTCCTCGAGCCAATAGGTTTCTTCATGCCAACATTCTCATAAGTCAAGGTATCTTCTTGCCAGCAGATTTCCTCATATTTAAAGGTTTCTTTGTGTTGACAGGTTTCATCATGCCAGCAGTTTTCCGTGTACCTATAAAAGCTTCCTCATAACTCAAAGTATCTTCTTGTCAACAAATTTCCTTATGCTAACAGTTTTCCTCATAACTCAAGGTTTCCTTGAGACAGAAGGTTTCCTCATGCCAACAGTTTTTCCTCCAGAACTAAATGTATCTCCTTGACAACAGGTTTCCGTATGCCATCATATTTCCGCCTAACTAAATATTTCCTCATGCTAACAAGTTTTACCAAGCCCATAGTTTTCCTCCTACCAAAAGTTTTCCTCAAGCCAACAGACTTCCCCATAACTCATTGTATTTTTCTTGCCAACAGGTTTATCAATGCCAACATATTTCCTCATATAAAACATTTCCTCATAGGCCTACCTTGATAGTGTTTTTTTTTTTTTTTTTTTTTTTTTTTTTTATGCAAGCAAAAATCCTCTTGACAAAAGTTTTATTCATACCTGAGGGTTTCCTCAAGCCGACATATTTACTCAAGCAAACTGGTTTTCTCATATCCGACGGTATATTCATGCTAACTGGTTTCCTCACAACAACAAAAAACAGTTTTCCTTTAAGCCCAAAGTTTTCTTCGAGCCAACATGTTTCATGATGCCCAAATGTTGCCCTCACGCCTGAAGGTTTCCTCATGCCTACAAGTTTCCTCATGACAAAATGTCTTCTCATGCCAGCATATTTTCTTATGCCCAAAGGTTTCCTTATGCAAACGAGCTTCCACAATCATTTCTTGTGTTCACATGACCACTGCAAATAATAAACCAACGCACAAACCTCTGTTTCACTACCATTATTAAAAGCTGACACTTGTTACAAGTCAGGCTGTTTCATGAAGAAAATCTAACCCCACTGGGGATCATGTTCTTCTGGGACATTTTAATGAGAATGCTGATCTACATATAGTAATTGCTGGCTTTTCTATCAGCGCTGTCGCTATTGATGTAACTTTTTTTTCCAACTGGAAGCCCTACAAACCAATGGAGGTTCAAAGGTCACACAGGATCTAAACACACGCACGGCACGTCGTGCTTGATGAGGTGACGATAACACGAAATGGTGTTCTTATCTCCATGCAAAGCCAAAATGTCAAATTCTCTTCCATAATCAAGTAAAAGAAGCGATGTTGTTTTGTTGTCTTCAGAAAGGCCAATTTCTGTCTGTGTGAAGGGGAGAATCTAAATCTACCCCAGACTTTAAGATTTGCAATTAAAAAAAAGTTTAATAGAAAATGCAACGTATGTATAGAAAGCAATCCCAAAGAGACTAAGGAACTGGACAATTCATCAAATGTTTTGTTCTTGCACCTCCTATTAAATCAGAAAGAGTTTTCAAACAATTGACTGTGAATGCTAATAAATCACCAAAGGAAAATCATTATTATTATTTAAGGTACAGCCATAAAGAAAGAGTAACACGCAGTTTTGAATGACGCTCTCTCTGAAGACGCTCGCTCCCGAAACACTTCACTTCTAGTTG
This sequence comes from Marthasterias glacialis, assembly GCA_911728455.2. Lineage (NCBI taxonomy): Eukaryota > Metazoa > Echinodermata > Asteroidea > Forcipulatida > Asteriidae > Marthasterias > Marthasterias glacialis. The sequence continues at coordinate 4,800,131 of OU452230.1, forward strand.
TGCCTCCATTGCTATATTCTCACAATGTACAGCAAGGGTAATGTGACAGTATAATTTTGATCACTTTTGAGAACATTATGACATAATAACTATTCCAAATTTGAAAACCCCCCCCCCCCCCCACGATGAATTTAATATAATCCAACTCCGCTATTTTAAATATTATTATTTGAACCATCGAATATTTGATTTAAATGACACACTCTTGCTGAGCTCTTGTTTATGTTTATTTGTTTATTGTATTAGCCTTGGTATTACTGGCATTGGTTGTAATCAAATAATTACTGAGATTTATTTTATGTCTTTCTTTCTTTTTCGTTGTTCCTCCTCTTTTTATTGTATTTGTTTTGTTTTTTTTCTTGTCTTGTTTTCTTTCCTTTTTTTTTTTTTTTTTTCTCCCCCTGTAATGTGGAACTAAAGGGGAATTCATCGCACTTTGGCAAACTTTGGTTTGGAGATCAACATTGTTCGTTTTCGTTGTGATTGATATTCCTCATAATCTCATAATCATGTACCGAGTCTCATAAGGGTAGACCCAGATGAGATATGGTACCAACTTGACGCCAAAACTGGTGACGTGAGAGTTTCTCATGTTCCAAAGTAATCCTGCAATTAAAAAAAAACAAACTCGGCCTTAGTCTACCTAGAGCTTAGTGTGTAATTGACACTTTTTATGGTGCCACATCAAGTGACTGAAAACGTATGGGTCTTCCACTTTGATATGTACATTTTATGATGCATCGGACCCTTAATTGAAATGTTCTCTTTATAGTGTGGTGTTTAACTGTTTGTGTAGATACTAAATCAAAATATATATATATATATTTTTATTTTTTTTTATTATTTGTTTTGCGTGTAAAAAAACAGGGAATCGCCCACTCGTATAAATCTTTGGCAATGTTGGCATACAGTGACGGGCAGCACTTAACTTCTCTGTTGTTGAGTTGAGATATCGGTGGAGGTGCATTTCGTGGTTGCCTGGAATCTATACTCAAGCAACGTTTATATTTGTTTAGTTGAATTGTCTAGCGAGGTTATACCATGTTTTCAAAACAGAGGTCGATAGATGCCCATCCTCTACTATCTAATCAGAAATGGCGTTGCCGCTTACGCAACCATGGTCAATATGCCGGACTCTACGACTGTACACCGTGCTGGGCTTCCATTTAATTCCGGGGATACACCTGTCCAGTTCAGGGTATTATGTATCATTACGACACTGAGGTGAAATTGTAGAGCTACATTGACAATTCAATTACGGACGCGAGTATCCCTGTACCTGCAAATGAGAGCATCGCTAAAAGAGGGTTTTTTGATACTTATGTGCTTTGGAGACGGTCAATGCCTGGAATTGCACTTTTGACAAAACATAGAAATATCGATTTTGCGGGAAAATCACCGTATCCTGTTTGTCCTTTATCTTCTACTTCTTCTTCTTATTTTGTTTCGTTTTTCCCCTATATTTTTGGAGAAATGTTTTTAACAGGGATTGAGAAGGGGTTTAGTGTTTCAAATACGCCTTTTCTCAAACCTTAGAAAATTCAATTACTTTATTTTTCTCAGTCGTATTTCATGTAGTGGGGTGAGATTTGTAATAGATCAATATGCATAGACGCAGTTGGCATTTTACTAAACACTTGTGTAACGTTGCAGGAGAAAGCAACACATACCCGTGTACGACTTGTTTTCTGTTTTCTCTCTACACCGGTACTTTAGTTCTAACACTGAGTGGTTGTCATACAATGACATAGGGTAACCCCCAAATAAGATGTAAATAATTACACATTCAGTTCAACTTATAACAAGTCAATTCATACACTTAAGAAACTACACTGTACGAAAATGATGTTTAAATCATGAACCATGTGGGCGAATTGAGCATTAGCCTGTATACTATAACAATATTCAGACTGCATTTAAAATGCGTGTGATGGAGATGTTCCAAGGGCGCAGGATGCTATAAAAAGGGCACCACATAAATTAAAGAGAAACACATCTGCATCCACGTTGCAACGTTCGTAAAGTCTGTGAGAATTAACATCTGGGATGTAAACAATTTGCCAGTATTGCACACTTCAGCGATATCAGTTCAATGTCACAAGACTTAAGTTGACAGTGATATCTCCATTACTTTATATCGGTTAGTTCCAGCCGCTTTTTTAAATTTGACCAAATCCACACACACTAAATACTCGAGTGTAACCAAGCTCCCACATTCAACGGTCGCCACAGTAATGAATAATTATGTGGATGTTCGTTGGGGGTGTGTGGGGAATGTTTTGCTTTTATTAGTCTCCTAACAACAGTGGTCTCCATTTCAAGGAGGTGAAGACCGTTTCCCATCTCAACAGCATTATGAGGCTCACTCCGATTAGAGACAACGTAGAGGATTGGTACTCATAAAATATATATATATATATATATATATATTTGTTTCAATCTAAATTAAACAAGCTATGTTGTTATAAAGTTCACAACAGTACAAACCCACCAGAGAAGTAAGTTCGACAAATAACAGATTGTTATTTCGATTGCCGAAATAATTAAAACGAACAACTTAAACATATCCGAACAACTTAAACCATTTTTGTTTTTAATTTAGTATTAATATTATATCATTTTCTCTCAAATCACTACAACGTCACCTAATTCGATACATTGTCTAAATAGTGGTTGTAGGTGTGTTTGTCAAATCTTAGCATCAGCAAAAATAAAAATAAATACAACATAAAAACACGTCGGCTCGGATCTCGTTTTAAATGACTTTTTTCAAAGTAAAATACACAAACCTGAAATCTAGCCTATGCAGTTATCTCTAAACATTGACTGAATTGTCATTAAATCATTCCTTTTAGGCATATTATTGTGCGTGTGTGTTGGTGTGTGTGACTGTCTCCAGCTATACTTCAAAACCAAAAAGGTTTGATCAATCTATATTATACACAAAAGTTAACGGACCCTTAAAATTGCAATTCGGCATGCTCTTCCTGTATAATTCACCGCATCGAATAATTGACCCGGCACATATAGTTAATAATAAATATTCATTTGACAAAGAGACACCACACCATTCTGTTTTCCTTGATTAAAAAAAGGTATACATATACAATGTGCACATTCGCCAGTCAAGGTTTCCCGACTATTTCAGTTTATTAAATGTAAAAACCCTTGAACCCATGCTCGCTTACATTTATTGTGCATCGGATTATGAACTGTGTCAGAATATTGAACCGACAAAGGGTCCGTGCGGGCTATATCCATTTCAGGTCAGCGTAACTTCTTCTGGGTCAACATGATCAGCAATCCGAGTCGAACGTATTTTGACCAAGAACATGAATTTATGGGGGGACAAAAACAAACAAACAAACAAACAAACAAACAAACAAACAAACAAACAAACTACAGATTACGCTGACTGTTAACTGGTACAGACCTTTCCCTGGGTAAATTCTGATTCGGGATATTAAGATAATGAACAATAGTTCATTTTTTATTTTTTTATTTATTTTTTTTTTTTTTTACATTTAATGAACTGAAAGATTCTTTACCATGGCAGTACTTAAAAAGGTTGTTGTGCTTCGTATTGAGCAAAGTAAAGATTTTCTGAAATAAAAAATACAAAAAAATAAGAAATAAAAAAAGAAAAATCCTCATAAGTAATTCAGTTGTACGGGAAAACCAGTTTTTATGTACTCATAAAGTACTTGAACAGGGGAACTGGTACCAACTTATGTTACAATAAACAATCAGAAAAGTTGTGGGAAAATTCATTAGTTTTAAAGAGATAAACAAAATCTATTTCAAGGAAGACTTGTTCTGAGGAATAAAAAGAAAGAAGAAAGAAAGAAAGAAAGAAGAAGAAGAAGAAGAAGAAGAAGAAGAAGAAGAAGAAGAAGAAGAAGAAGAAGAAGAAGAAGAAGAAGAAGAAGAAGAAGAAGAAGAAGAAGAAGAAGAAGAAGAAGAAGAAGAAGAAGAAGAAGAAGAAGAAGAAGAAGAAGAAGAAGAAGAAGAAGAAGAAGAAGAAGAAGAAGAAGAAGAAGAAGAAGAAGAAGAAGAAGAAGAAGAAGACAAAAGGAATTGAGTCTAAGGGCTGATTATACACTGTAGTTATTTTCCGGACTACGACTTCTATTACAACCACGAGAAATCATCCCAGTTTGGCTGTGTCACCCGTACACTGCCAATTTATCTTATCACTCCACCGGAGACATCAAGCAGGCCAAGTTCTACGAATCGCCGGGGACCGTCCACAAATCAATTTCTGCATGCGTTTAGCGTTTTATCGAAAAGCGACAATTTTTCGTTCTGGATAGCGTCCCTTGGTGTTTAATAATGCATCATCTTTCATCCTTGGGAGCTTTTTTCATGAGAATGAATTTGATCTGGTAATAACCTAGAATTTACACAGCCTCTAAACGACTGTGGACTTTGGCCCAATTCGACCTGTGGGACCATTTTTGCCCATTTAGATGATTAAAAAGACGGCTATCAGTCTTACTTATCATCCCTTTATAATTTGTCCCTTCTGAGTTCTTCCAACTTTTGATCATGCGTCTCTTGATATAAACTATAGACACAAACTTGTATCACTACTACTGTGTCTTAATAAAGGTTCCCCCCCAAAGAAAAAACCAGCCTCTTTCATGTGTATGCATTCGTATTAAAGCGATGTTGCCTCTTCAGTTAAAACCGTCGTTCAATTTCAATTTGAGGCATGCAAATTCATCCGCATTCAATCACTTGAACAAAGCGGACGCAACTAGAGATTTCTGCAAAGAGCTGCTATGAATTTCAACGATGATGAGTGGATTGATAAATTAAATGGTTATCTCTTTTTAATTGCATGACCCAAAAGAACAATGTTTACTGCTTACACGTTGGGTAAAATTGATTGTTTTAAGGAGCTTTCAATTTCGCGTGAAGTAGAATAATGGGACGTTTAAATTGGCTGCTCATTTGCCGAAAATGATGGGAAAAACCTGTACTTAAATTATTGGTGGTTTGGAGGGGGAAAATAAAATATGAAGTACTTAAATCAAAATTGAAAACAGCGATGAATAAAAATTGGTACCTTTTTTGTTAACCAATCCAAGACTGATAAAAACAATTATCGGGTTAAACATATGTTGTTAAAGGTCAGATTAAGATTGAATGGAGTTGGTAGGAGGATGTCACGTATTTTATGACCGTGGTAACCCTATCAGGACCGGAGGGGGGGGGGGGGGGGGTTGGCACAATGTGCCCCCCCCCCCTGCCAATTTTATCCCCGTTACTTTTTGACGCTTAGTCCGATCACCGCGAAATTTTTCCCAAAATATATCTAGAATCATGTAGACAAAAAATAATTCATACCGGGGATAACTGTTGCCATGGCAACCATTTGTTTGACCTTAAAAAAAATTATTTTTACTTTGTGAACATAGTATCCACTTGTTTTTAATTTCTTTGCCAGAACAGTGATAGTGATGAGTTACGTGATAGTCTGAAATGGTTTTGGGAATTCAAAATGGCCGACATGTTAGGCGGCCGTCTTGGATTTTGTGTCTTAAGCCTGTAATTAGGTGATCAAATTATATCAAGTTCTTTAACAAAGGAATATTTTCTACATGCTAATTTCGTACTTTTCACACCCCCAAAAAATGTTTAGATTTGTCAATCAAGCCTTATAATTTTTCTTTTGGCCCTTGTCGGCGGCCATTTTGATTTGTAAGTGGGAAAAAAAAAAAAAAAAAAATGCAAATAAAAACACATAAATTAATGGATTATAACGCCCCAAAGGTGACTCTAGTAACTTAATTAGGTTCAAAGTATATTGATCTTGTTCAAATGTACACGTTTGCCAAGTTTCAAAATATTCGGACGAAGAATATAGAAGGTATGGTGGAAAACAAGATTTTTGTCCAAAAATGGGGGGAAAACAGTCAAAACGCCCTCTAGTGACGATTTTCTGAATGTTTTGACGTCTGTATGTAAATATCGGTAAAGTGACCAATTGTGTCAAGGTTCATCAAAATCGTTCAACCACTTTGGAAGATACGGAGGGGGCGCTATGCCCCCCCCCCCCCCCCCCGCCTTCGGTCCTGATAGGGTTAATTAGTACTTGTATACACAGATGCATCAAACCGTAAGATTAGCAACGCCTGAACTTTGATGACCACGCACGCGTTTCTAATCACTCCATCAACACGTTCAAGTCAGAAACAGAAACTCTGAGCATTGAAGCGTTTGAAGATCCATAATAAAGGGCCATATGGAATACGAAATCATAAATAAAACATTTGACTAAGAACTATTTATAGGAAGTTGCTATAGAACCCTATTTCATACATCATACGCGGTTACTGCCTGCCCATAGTCTGCCATTCTGGAAGTCACATTGCATGTAATAATTATGGCTCGTGTCTTATGCTCGTTGCCTAAAACTGCTCACTTTCTCGGGTCAGAACTAGCCCAGATTCCGGGTCCGAGAGTAAGGTGCTAAATTGTAAGCTGGAAAAAGAGAGTATTAAAACTTATTATTTGTTTTTATTTGTTTATGTATTTTGTATCTAGACCGCTCGGCCACGACACTCCACTCCATAAGACAAATCAACAAAACGTTGAATGATTAATACGATTATTAGTCAGACATACCCGTCTCTTTGTGAAAACGCAAGAGCGGCTAACCCACTTTTTTAGCGTGTTTTTTACATAGTGAAGGGCGGGAATGTCACGTGATCACGCGCGCGTTGACGTGCTCGTCTCTTCATGAAAACACAAATACGACTTGAAGTACACGCCCTTCAATTTTGACACAATGAATACATTGTACATGTTCAGGGGTGCCCGTCTCTTCGTGAAAACGCAAAATGCAATTACTTCGATGAATAAATGCTCACTTACCAATTAGTGTAATTAAAAAAGACATAAATTTGATTAAGGAGCAATTTGTGATAGCTTACAATATGTTTAAAGGCAAAAAATGAGGGGGAACAAATCTCAAAAATGTAGAAAAGAAGATATTATTTTGACATGCCTGTCTCTAGATTATTAAGACTTATTCCTGAACAGAGTTGTCAGCTAAATCGAATCCCAGCGGGAGGCTATTTGTATCTTGACCGGAAAACTAATTTCGCAAATTATGACATCAACGGTTCCAACTGACATCAGGAAATCCTCGGGTGACAATACTTCAAGCACTCTAACCATGATTCTGACATAGCCTTCACGAAGTTTGCATCATGAAAAGAATTTGTCTGAAAGCGAATTATCCCATCGGGGCCATCTTTATCATTCTGTTTCAAATGAGGACACTGGCATTCTCGTATCTGAAAACCCTTGGATGACAACGACAAGAAGTACAGTTTGTTTTATATTTATTTACTTATCTATTTATGTATTTGTTTATTTATTGATTTATTTATTTTTATGATCCTGATGTAGCCATTCACAAATAACATAAGATCCATGTCCTGAACTCCCAGTATTCTACAAAAATAATTTCCCAAAGTAATAGGGCCCCTTGACGGTCCTCTAACAGGGCCCAAAAAGGTGACATCATTTCTGGAATGCTTTCCCATAATATTGGTACATGCATGTATATCAATACCTCCATTAGTAATAATGCATCCTAAACAAAAGAATCACCTTCAAGCCACACCAACACGGGTGCACTTCAACTTGAGGGGGACATTCGTTTCACAATAAGGACGCGAATGGTATCTATAATCGAGAACTGGCAGAATACAGTCGTTTACAACACAGTCACCTTGAATATTGCCATATTACATTCAACATCTCCACATCATTACAAATAAACAAAAACAATAGAATTTAATCATGACAAGAAAAACCGTTCACGGTTCAGACCAACCATACAAAATTGCATAGGGGATAAGTAATTGTAGTTTGGTTACACTCGTACACCAAGGTGTGATAAGCACTGTGTGCTGCTTTCTGATTACTGTGGCGAAATAATAATAATATTAACAATGAAACATATTTTAAACGGGTAGTCAAAATCGCTGAGCATTTTGTGGGGGGATTTAAATGTTTGGATTATTGTATGTATTTATTTATTTATATATTTATTTATATATGTAATTATCAACTAAGTATTTGTTTATTTGTTATTATTATTATTATTTTTTTTTTTTATATCTAAGTGTATTTTTAATTCTCAAATTTGCTTTGCAAATACAGGTTAGTATTCAGATAGGCCACATCATAAACACCATTGATTTGCTCTCTGAGAGATTGCCCATCAAATAATCCCCCAGTCAACCATTAACAAATATTTTCCGCTTTTTAGCAAGTCTGAAGTTTTTTGCAATGATCACCCGTCCTTTAATAATAACCAGCGGTATACATCGACTTCGATTATTTCGCTGTCACCAACTGCGTTTTTATTTTTCAGGCCCTCAGCTGTCATATTAAATTGTTAGATTACTATGTCTCGCTGTTGTCGTAAATGAAAACATATCAGTGTGCTAGTATAGCTCGTCCTGCCATTTCCGAGTCGCCGGTATCACCGAAAATACCCGTTTTTCATAACGGTGTTTGATAAAACTTCGCCCGCTGAGGGTGAGAAACCGTTGTGTTTTTTTTTTTTTTTGGGGGGGGGGTTGGGTTTTTTTTTTGTTTTTTTTTATGATGAATGCAATTAAGCCTTCTAAAGCTTAATAAAAGTTACCTAAAAAAATGTTAAATATCAGCTGTACTCGATTGTACTCGAACTGTCAAACTCCAGATTTCAAACTATTGTTTTCCAATTTAAAAGAGACGGTAAATAAAAAATAAAAAATCATATCGTCGATATAAATTTTAACACAATACCGACGCATTAAATGTGTGTTATTCTGTGTTCGTCATTATTTACTGTCACAAAGCCGTCAGAAAATTTACGAACCTTGTTTTGTTTTTGTTTTTCTGTTTTTTCTGGGGTTTTTTTTTTGTTTTTGTTTTTTTGTTTTAACCTCAACCAGCAGCATCTTAAAAATGTTCATAAAAATGACACATTTTGAGTGTGACCCTGCCAAGAATATGCCAACATTTCCTGTGGGTATTTCACGCGGCAATTCTGTTGCCACAAGACCGCCACATTTCGACTCCGAATGGACATTATTTGTCTCGCAGAATTTTAGAAAAGGCCCTTCGGTTCTTCGTGGAGAATAATCTGACAGCATCCAACGTTATTTTTGGGTCACGTTTTTCCTCTTGTCTGTGTTGCCGTTGCACGTCTGTTTTTACTCGAAATGAAATTTTGAGGGAACTGGAGTGGCGGGTGCCGTGATATCAAATTCAGCAGAGGATCTGGATCAATAGGTTAAATCATAGACAACGTCAGGGCACCGAAATTTTAAGTATTCACTGAGCCTCGGGCAGTAGATTTGGGTGTAGGGGACTTCACGGATGAGAAAACAAAATAATAATAATAAGGATTTTATATTAAAAGTAGTCCACAACAGGACAATGTACAACAGTACTGAAACTACTTACTCTATGGTAACCAAGTTACAGAGGAACAAAGCAAACAACAAACTATTTTGTGAGTCAAAACAATATGACGTTACGTTACTGGTGGAATTGTAGATTATTTTACCGTTTACCTTACAGTGTGTTTTTTGTGTGGTTTTTTTTTTGTTTTTTTTTTCAGTTTAATTGGAAAATCATATTTTATAATATACATTTCTTTTCGACTGAGGGAACGATTGAAGCAAGGAGTAAAACACCAAAAGGTCATAAATGAACAAATGAAATCAATAGTTTGGGTGACTACCAGTATAGCCGAAATCAGAGAATAGACTCGCATCAAGTGTAGATTCGAGCATACAAGTACATTCAATGCACGAGTCTCAGTTTCTCGTCCATTTCCATTTAGCAATCACTTCTACTAAATGAATCAGGCAAATGATTTGGGTATGTCAACGTTGAACCGTTATCTGATTAAATCACTGCATCCGTTGAGACATTACGTTGCGAAGTTTCAAGTAATTTTCCACGAAGGGCCCTATATGGAACCTATACCCCACATTGTACTTGCGTATGTTATTACTCGAACATTCCCAACTTGTACAGCCAATTTATATTACCATACGCAAGACGATACGAGAGCCCTTTTCTCTTTTGGCCTAGATGAGTGGATACGAGCCCATCTTTCAAGTTAACACGTCCTGCTCATTTCATATTGCCATCAATGCAAAGTCTATGGTTTCACTCCCGTTAACGTTGACGGACATTAGGTGTCCTCCCTGCAAGAGAACGTGGGCCCAATAACCCTGTTTCTTAAGCTCTATGATTCCATCAAGCTTGTCAATTACTTTACGGAATTCAACGAGTACAAAAGCCTCCTGGTAATTACAAAAGAGTAACCCAACTATTCAAAACCCAACTATGTTTCCAGTGAATACTCACCGCGACCGATTTAGTGGGATTCTTTTGGGGGTTGTTTCTTCTATCAAACTACGCTATAACTCCATCCACTGTGGTAAATCTGACAATGATGAGAAATCTGTAATCCGATCCTATAGCGGATCGTTTAAAGTGCCAAGTTACGTAATTATATAAGTAAAAATAATAAGTAACTTACGCGTTCCAGGCTCGACCTTTTCTCCTGTCTAATAAATGTCAAAGGTTAGTTCGAGAGTCTTCCACGAGCGGCAATTATTTCATTTCTCCAAGCAGATGAATCCAAGCTGCATTCGACGAGGACTTGTCCTAAAGGCGCAATCTGTCCGAAAAGCCTCCGTTTCAATTTTCAACGTAGCGTAGATTAGGTAGACAGATTTTCTGTCGCTTACTTCAATGACTGCAAATCGTATGTTGGGCAGCTCGGCTGTGGTGAAGACTCGACAGACAAATACTTCTATTTTCGAGTCAGCTGGCATTAAAAATGCCGCACGCACAGCACGGTGAAAATGATGTGCGGTGATTCGTACCGAGACACATGCGCACGAGCAGTCACACGTCACGAAAACAAGCTTGTTAGCGAATGACCAACACGTTGTATGCTCTCTCGCCGAACTGGTCACTAGTTATAACAAATTGTTCACTTTCTGATGTGTCTCAGTTATTTGTGTTTAATTGTGCGGGTGTTCTTTTACATTCATAACAACCTGCTAATGATATATGCAATGCATATATCACTGGGTATAGTGAGTGGGTTGAATGTTTACTCTTATTTGCCCGGAAATATTTAGGTCAACATCAAGGATGTAAGCTCTCCTCTTAAATCGATTGAAAAGAGAATTGTCCACGCATTCGATCACTGTCCATTGTAAACGTCTTCGAACAGGACAGTGGAACCGCGGTGGCTAGACTATCCAACGGTACGACCCGTTGAAGGAAGCTTCGTAAGTAACCATGGTGTCACCGTACCTCCTGCATGCTGATGAAGTATAAAATAGTCATTGTGCCGGCCACCGACAAAGCAGAATACCCGCTTGAGACGTTAAATGCAGTGTGTACACTTCACGTGATATTAGATCTCTTGAAAGGTAGAGGCACAGTGTTGACAGAACTAATGCTGTTGAACGTGGGAAGGTTCCAGCTAGAAATGTTAATTCGTTTGCGAGAACAGTTCAAAGTAAATTTAACATAATTCCGGTATCAGGATTCCACTTCACGTTGCAGTATTTATTTATTTTTTCTGCTAGAAGATCGATACCCTTTTTGGTGTGCATGTGATGTACCCTTCCAGTTTGTCTCTATTTATCATTGACGAATAAAACGTGAACCAAGAGACAAGACAAACAGATTAGACGTAGCCACAAAAAAAATTAATAATAAATAAACGAAAAAGAAAATAAATACAAATGAAAGTAGGATGTTGCTCTCGGTCACCCTTCAAATCAATAGAAAGTTCTTGACATTGATGTCTTAAGTGTGGTTCAATAATGTTTAACCGAACCGAGCAAAGTTCAAACTAATGTAATAATCATGACTCTGGATGTTATCACGATGCCCACAAAGACAGAGTAATGGCAAATGTCAATAAAAACACATAATTAGCTTCAATCTGAAGCCTAATTGATTATAAGTTCCTGCGAATCAATCCAGATACATTTTCCCCATCTGAAATACCGTCAAACTCAAAGATAATAGAATTAGAGGCGTAACAACATATCACCGTTGCTTTTTCCGTATGCCGCAGTCGAAATAACCGTCATTTCCATGGACGTGTACAAGATATAAACCGTATAGTGTTTCGTCGATTTTCACAAAACCATGACCGCCGAAGTCGATGATTTTTTGTTTTACAGGTGTGTTGAATAGTGTGGTTATTGTTTAAAGAAAGGATAACAATTTATGTACCCACTAGTAAAACAATGCTATACTGTCCTTGTTAAGCAATGTGGTTTAGCAAGTTTGCGCTTTTAAGCTAATGCAGCAATGTGGCGTAGTACGTATTTGGTTATGGCCTATACAACTATAAATGTGGCGTCGCAAGTTATTTTGGCACTGTGCCAAAATTTTTTTTTTTTTTTTTTTTTTTAGCGAAACACTGTTAGCGCAACTTATTTGTACGGGTCATAATAATGGGAGCCCTGCGAAAAAAAAATGTCATATCATCAGATTAACCTAAAGGCAGAATTCGCATGGGAAATATAAGGAACAAGTATAGTGAGAGCTGCGTTTATAATCGATCTTTAAAGGGAAACTATATCAAAGGGTTTTTGGAAGAAAAAAAACATTTCAGATTTTCTAGTTTTCAGAAGGCACACAATACGACAAGAAACATCAGATCATACGGATTCTGTTCGCTTTGATGTACGTGAATATTTCAATTGTTTCTGTATGTCTAGACTTAGTTTCAGACAAACATAGGCTGAATGTATGTAGGCAGAGTTGATCAAAATCATGTCACAGCATATTATAAATGCAAGCAATTAATCCACAAGGGAAACTGACTGGGTAAATGTATAATTCAACTTCGGGATTTGCAAGGAAAATTGCCACGAGCGGGATTTGAGCCTGCGACCACCGGCTTTAACGTTTCGACGCGGTTTGTTGGCCCTAGCTATCTTTCCCTTTGGCAGTTTCCGTATTAGTCGATAACTTGTTCGGGGTGCCACTCAGAAGCCATTCAAAAGGTTACCGCCGTAAAGCCAGAGATTTTACCCAAGTTTACGATACACACCATATAAAGCTCTATGGATATAACCTTGGAAGTGCAGCATGGGGAGCACTTTAAGGGTGGTGTGACTTTTTTTAATTCAAACATCAAGCTTATAAACCACAAGGGAAAATGACCTGGTAAATTTGTAATTCAATTTTGGGATGAACAAAGAAAATTGACTGAAGCGGGATTTAAACATGCGACAACCGGCTATACGTACCAACGCTCTACTAACTGGGCTTCCCAGCCCTATGTTGGCGGTCTCCCTATTAATAAATATTAACTTCGTTCGAATAAAATGGCTCTCCATACGAGAAAGTTAGTATTCGACTTGGCAAAGGGCCAAAGGGAACGAAGGCAACTTCCCTCCACTGTTCTGCGAAGTAATAGGGCCTGTTGAGATTAGAGAGTAACTTTTACGCCATTTTGATGTTATGAGAACACCGTTGCCGGCGCTATTTGTCACCACATTTCACAGACAAAACGAAATGGCTGCCACTATAGAATTCCCAACATGCCAAGTTAGGATCACATGACTTCAAAAATAATCCATCCTAAACCTAAAAACTAAGAAACCAATATTTTCATAATGATGAATTTAGTTGAAATGTCAATATTATTGACTTTTGACCAACCAGGAACTTGTGGTTCCTATTTTTGTTCAAAAGTAAATACTGACATTATATGTCCGCCGGTTTGGGCGGACATTTTCAAATCACATGATGCATTTCAAATTGGCACGTGATACTTCAGACTCAGGTTGTGAATCATAATTGTAGTGTATGTAACAGTATACATTCTGTTAAATATCATGTACAAACCAAAGGAACAAGTGAACAATATGTTTAATAGTAGACCCCATTTTAATGTCGTTTTTTGATTTGACATTTGGTAGTGATCGTCATAAGCGTTAAACACTTTAAGCAAAGATGTCGGAGCCCACTCAGGTCCTAATAGGATTAAGCGAGTTTTGTAAGTGTTCCAGTGAGAGCTGAACAAGATTTATTACATGAAAGTTATTGGCCCAATTGGCACTAATGTAAAGTGCATTGGTGTGTTATTGTAAATGATTGCACTGCATAAGCAGCGGCGTAGCGACCAGGGGTGTGACAACCCCCCCCCCCCCCATTTTTTTTTTTTTTTTTTTTCCTAAGTCGTCATTTAGAGCCACAGTCGGCAAATTGAGCACCAAACTTACCCGAGTAAGGGCTTGGGCTAAACTAAACATTCACCAAGCCTAGAGATTTGCCGACTGGATTTGCAGAGTGAAAATTTTAGTTTAATCCTTGTAGTGTGAGAAGTCAAACTTAAAACTACCAAATTTAATATTTTCGGCAACGTGCGGAAATCTACGCTCTGAAAACACTAAAAACCGTAGAGCGTCCGGGGGCTTCGCCCCAGAGAAAACACTAAAAACCGTAGAGCGTCCGGGGGCTTCGCCCCAGACCCCCATAAGAATTGTTGCCCCCATAAACTCCAACAGTAGGAGATTTGAGTCCAAAACATTCAACGTATATTTTCGGCAAGTAGGACGGTCCTTATTAGACCTGAAAACACTTAAAACCGTAGAGCGTACGGGGTTTCGCCCCCTGGACCCCACTAGAATTTGTGTCTATATACTCCAACAGGGGATTCGCTAAAAAGTACGGTTTTCAAATCTTGCATTTCGAATCATGAGTCGTCTAATAACCGGCATCTGAGGGCCATTTGAATCTTTAAACCTTTGAATCACTGAAAAACCTCATGAACGCACGGGGGCTGTGCCCCCGAAACCACACATCTTCGTGAGTCCCATGTCATTGTGGTTTTACTTTCATTCTATATTGTCAGCCGGCAAATTTAGGCTTTCACCCCCCCCCCCAAAAAAAAAAAGTATAAGAAGAAGTTGTTATTACTATTGTTATGTATTGTTATGGATAACAAATAAAAATAAAAAAATGCCACAAACATGCTTTACTCCTGCCATTTGAATTTAAATATTGAACTTGTTTTCAGCATTTTAAAAGCAGGTAATGCTCTATGATGATAGTGAGGGCTAATCAGAATTTTAAACAAATTAAAATAACATAAAATACACGGATTTTGTACACTATTATTTGATTCCAGTTACATTAAGATCGTCTTTTAAATCAATGATTTAAAAGACTGACGTAAATCAAACATGTTTATTTCCCACTAGGACTGAAACTGACGATAACTTTAAAATAGGTGAGCATTCAGATTGAAACTGTCCGTAAGACTAATAGTGGACTGATTTTAAATTTAGTGAGTTTCTAAAATCAGTGAGTTGTCATGTTGGTTTTGTTTATTAAACGTAAAATAAAGGATTGGTAAAGCTAATAAATGCAGTGGTCTTACTTTGTGTGATTCAGTAGATAGGCCTACATGAAGAAGAGAAAAACAGGTGAACCTTTTTTGGCTCAATATCCGGCATCCGTTTAATTAGAAAATAGTGAAACACTGTGCACATTGTTGAGCATGTGAACACATTGTCCTTAAATTCGATTGTAACAACCGAAATTGAAATTGGGGTTTCTCAAATTCGATTTTCTCGATATTGACAGTATCTCATACAGAAATATTTCTTTGGAAGATTGGTAGCCTACTGGTATGAACTTCATAATCAATAGGTTTTCAGACTGATACTACTATTTAAAAAGAAATTGGTGAATACTAATTCTGTATTCCGCCTTTGAATAATTATTGAGTCACATACCTAGTTTCTTCTTACATACATAAATACCTTCTTCTTCTTTTCTTCATTAAAGCTGCACGAATAACATTATGTAAGAAAGCAAACTGCAATGTGGACTTTAACCGCACACCTTTTCTAATACAATACTAGACAAGTGTTATAAATAGTAAACGGAGTCCCTCATCAAATCGAGGTCCAAAGATAATGTCACGCATTGAAAATGGTGGAAGATAATGTGTTTTGAGTAAGAGCTCTGGGAGGGCCCATCTAAATTATATTTTTTTCCGACTTCGATTCATCTCCCGTCTGCCGAGGGACTGGTCATACGTTCGATTTTTAGAACAAAACGAAGAAATCTATTGTGCGAAGCTCCCAGCGGTAAATAACCTCAAACAATACAGCTTTACGGCTCCAAACGAAAGATCCGAAGTATTGTAATTTGATTCTTCTTCTCATAATCTAAAACTGCTTCAAGAAGACTGCGATGGAGTGAAATGCAACTGGATGAATGTCTTTGATCACTCGAAGCGTGTTTTAAGATTCAATTTTTCGGGTTTTTGAAATCATTCTGCCCGTGATTAAATCGTAACACTGGATCTTTTCAGAACCAGCACCTGTTCAGGACTTAGTCACCCAAACGAGAAATTTCCCAAGTGCTTCTGTAATCTTATTTGGCATCATCGGCGGATCCGAGGGGCTGGGAGAGGACAAGCTCCCCAGCAAATTACACTGAGCCTTAGAAAATTACATCCGAGACACCGGAGGGTAGCCGCAAACGAGCCAGGGAAAAGTCTCTATCGTGTACCCTCAATCAACTCGTGACAATCTGGATCCGCCCACACTTTATTCAAACGAAGCAGCTCTGACCGACTGGAAATATTGCACAAATTAATATTTATGCTCATTATATCCTTAAATTTTGACTCTGTGTTGGATCGATATCCATCACATTATTAATTATTGTTCTGTTTATCCATAGCATCGTCTTTGATCAACGCTGTGTTAACTATGGAGACTCTGTTAACCACGTCTAAAACACATCCCATGTCGCTATAATATGCCCGCCGGCTGTTAGGCCTGGCTCCTCCAACTCCTCTTGTTAGGAGACCAAAACACCTTGGTCTACATTTGTATATTGATCACTTGGGATGGAGAACTTATCGACAAGAAGCACACGTCGTCAGCTTTGCCCCTAGGGGTAAGCCTCAAACATAATCGCCGGGACGGTGCTCAAATTCGCGGCTATCAAATGACAATACCAAACGTTTGAAGTGCCATTTTAGTCAGTTTGCCCTCGACTTGGGCGACATTATCATCACGGGTTTCTTCTTGACTGCTGTTCAACAGTTGAGATGAGCACAAAGTTAAGATATTCATCTCCTCGTCATCATGTTTCCCCCATTATGAACATCAATATGGAAACATAAAAGAGAGCTGGTTGACGTGGAAAAGAAATTGTCTGAATAGAAAATGGTTTCGGTATTGTCTACAAATTCGCTGTGGGGAATGCAAAATTTATCAAAACTCGATTTTCCACAATTTGCAGCAAATTTCAAAAGAAGCAACAAAATAGATAACGTAGGCCTATTACTTAACATTTATATTGCATTTTGTTTTTTTTAAATAGCGGTTGGCCAAAACATGTTTTGAATTGAAAAAATATGAGGTAATGGTTTTATGAATAAACGGAAAAGGGGTCTGGGTAAACGATTGCATGATTCGCGTGACCGAAAATGATAACAGTTGTACCTCCAACCCTCCGCCCAAACCCCCCAACCTCCCAGCCTACTTTCATATGTCTGTATATGCCCATCAAAGCAGCATTTTGCATTCAGTTTAAAGATATGATACAACATTTGGAACCATTTAAAAAAAAGTACTTTTAAAGTAATGGGTTTTATTTGCAATCTGCATGTGTGAGAAAAACAAATGGTTCAAATTATTCAAACTGCTGTTTCGATTGCCAAATACAAAAATAATATGTACAAAATACTATTTGACAAAACTTAAGAAAAAAACTATCCAGTGTCCCTGCAAAACAAATGTATCCACCCCATCTAATTTGATGAAACTTGCAAAAGTTCTTCAAACATATCTTGAAAACTAGAGGCTACAAATCAAAACATTCTTCTGAAAAAAAATGGTGTTATACCTTTAAAGACAATAAGTGAAGAGCACACTCCTTAAACTGACGAAATCTTCAATATTTCGAGCCATTTCCTGCCAAGAGTCTATACACGTAGCCTATACTAAGGCGGTTGACCTACAGAGCGTATAAAAGTACATGTCTCAACAAGGCCTAAAGGCGTATTGTAGATTTTGTTATTAGTGACATTAGAATCCAGAGGATGCACCGTGTCAATGCAGGTTCACCATTAAATTAATGGTTGTCAATGGTGCTTATTGAGTCCATGAGTAACACTTTCCTTTTGTTTTTCACCCAAGTGTGTAAATGACAGGACAAGTGAGGGACATGCGAATTATTGAAGTTTTTTTTTCCGAGAGTAAAATTAATGACGACTTTATCATAAGGTCTTACGCAAAAATGAAATGTTTTAAAAATATTCACATCCCGTGCAGGTTCTTTTTTTTTTTTTTTTTTTTTTTTTTATTACATGTTCAACCTTAATACGCGTCTCTTATTGTAATCATTCACATGAGTTAAGTATTGTTTCTGGCTGGAAAAACAGTTCAATACATCAATCACTCAGTATAGGACACTATGTGTTTTAGTTCTCTTGTGCAAATTGCCAAAATTGTCACAAAAAAATACAATTTTTTGTACCGTGTGTGCCAGCAAGTTTTTGTTTTGTTTCATATTTGAGTGTTTTGATTATTATTGTTTTATTACTGTTACTTATATTTTGTATTACTCTTTTCATCGTCGTAACTGACGCGGATCTCGTCCGAGATGCTACACTGTATCGCATTCATGATACGACTTTACCAGTACATTGTGGGTAGTAGACTGTTTTTTACTACGCCTGCAGAAAGTATTTTCATTACACTTCAATCAACAATTTCTGGTTCTTAAGACAGAGTCTGCCTCCTGATTGAAAGCTGAAATTATGGTCGGTCGGACATGAGAACCATCAAAATTAAAAATAGACGCCCTGTCTTCAACTTCCTGCTTAGTCTGTTGCCCCTTGTAGGCGTACACTTTCCTGACGTATAAGCAAATAGTGTAAGGCAGATTTCATAAAACGCAATCTCTGTTACTGACAGTAAAAGGATTGGACAGATGGCCGTCTTTTTTTTTTCTTTTTTTTTTGGTTTCTTTAATCATTTTTGTTCCATATGTGTACAATTGGCAACAGGTGAGTTGGGTAAAACATAAATAACAAAAATACTTTAAAAAATGAGTAAAAAATAAAAATCAATTTAAGATAGAGTGCTCTTTCCGATGATTAAAACCATTGTGGAAGACCTGCCGACTCCATGTCTCTCTTTGGTTGAGTTGGGTTTACAAAAAATTAAGGACTACTTGGAAATTAATAGGTTTTTGGAAAATTAAAACAGTAACTCTGCTGAAAATGGCATCTACCATACAGCGGTCTTGCATTCAGTCCCACTCCAAGGTGGCGACCTCGTTTAAACATTGAAACATATAAGGAAGTAACAAAATCACACTAATCTGGTGTCATAAAAACCACGGAATGTGGATATTTACAACTGCCTTATATTTATTCAGGTTCCACTATCTTTGGTAATTAAATAATGCATGCAAATCAAAAAAAATATATATATCGTTATTTTATTTTACTTTTTTTTTTTTTTTTTTTTTTTTTCAAATCGGCCAATTCTGCATTTTACATGAAAGTGTAACATGAAAGTGTTTGGGGCAAAACCCATGAAACGTTTATAAAGTCTTGGGCAATAGCACCAAAAACCTTATTTTTGTTTCTCTCTCTTTCAGTGGAGTTGTGCTACCCTTTCTATTTCAACCACACAATCGGAAATTTACGGGAGAAACATTGTTTACACTAAATATCGCTATTACATAGCAATTACATGAGGTACTACTAGACAGGAAAAACACGAATATATAAATTTGTACAACTTAAAGTAATATAATCACTAGATCTGACAAGGAACAAACGATATTAATCTTAATTAGGTTGAATAAATAACAAAAAAATAAAACCTTATATTTTGTTTTGTATTAAGTTTTGTGTGTGTATATATATATATTTGGCATCAGCAAAATTTTCTTTGCTCACCCTATTTATTTATAATATTCTCCCAGTCAGTTTCTCATGTACTTTCTCTGTGTAAATCCACGTAAAAAGCTGTATCCATTCGTTGTGTATCCCCGCTACTGCCGTTTACCAGGTTGTTTGCATCTTAACCGGGGTAGTGATCCCTGGCTTATCGGCAGCACGGTTCGGCTTCTGACTGGTCCCCCGAGCAAAGTAGATTTGGTATTGCACATAGGACCGCCCACCAACAATAAGGGCTGGTTAGCTCAGTTGGTAGAGCGCTCGTACGGTATTTGAGAGGTCGCGGGTTCGAGTCCGGCATCAGCCAAATTTTCTTTGCTCACCCTATTTATTTATAATATTCTCCCAGTCAGTTTCTCATGTACTTTCTCTGTGTAAATCCACGTAAAAAGCTGTATCCATTCGTTGTGTATCCCCGCTACTGCCGTTTACCAGGTTGTTTGCATCTTAACCGGGGTAGTGATCCCTGGCTTATCGGCAGCACGGTTCGGCTTCTGACTGGTCCCCCGAGCAAAGTAGATTTGGTATTGCACATAGGACCGTCCACCAACAATAAGGGCTGGTTAACTCAGTTGGTAGAGCGCTCGTACGGTATTTGAGAGGTCGCGGGTTCGAGTCCGGCATCAGCCAAATTTTCTTTGCTCACCCTATTTATTTATAATATTCTCCCAGTCAGTTTCTCATGTACTTTCTCTGTGTAAATCCACGTAAAAAGCTGTATCCATTCGTTGTGTATCCCCGCTACTGCCGTTTACCAGGTTGTTTGCATCTTAACCGGGGTAGTGATCCCTGGCTTATCGGCAGCACGGTTCGGCTTCTGACTGGTCCCCCGAGCAAAGTAGATTTGGTATTGCACATAGGACCGCCCACCAACAATAAGGGCTGGTTAACTCAGTTGGTAGAGCGCTCGTACGGTATTTGAGAGGTCGCGGGTTCGAGTCCGGCATCAGCCAAATTTTCTTTGCTCACGCTATTTATTTATAATATTCTCCCAGTCAGTTTCTCTGGTACTTTCTCTGTGTAAATCCACGTAAAAAGCTGTATCCATTCGTTGTGTATCCCCGCTACTGCCGTTAACCAGGTTGTTTGCATCTTAACCGGGGTAGTGATCCCTGGCTTATCGGCAGCACGGTTCGGCTTCTGACTGGTCCCCCGAGTAAAGTAGATTTGGTATTGCACATAGGACCGCCCACCAACAATAAGGGCTGGTTAACTCAGTTGGTAGAGCGCTCGTACGGTATTTGAGAGGTCGCGGGTTCGAGTCCGGCATCAGCCAAATTTTCTTTGCTCACGCTATTTATTTATAATATTCTCCCAGTCAGTTTCTCTGGTACTTTCTCTGTGTAAATCCACGTAAAAAGCTGTATATATATATATTACTTTCTTGACGTAAACCAGCTTATTTGTTGGGTCTGGTTTACATTTTGAGATGGGAATGAGAAACTTAAAAATCACCGCGCAATAATAATAATAGTAATAATAACAATAAGAAGAAAAGGAAGGAATGATTTATGTTTAACTATTTTTAAAATGTCCCCTTGGGTTTTACTTCCACTTCCTTCTTTTGTCATTTCAATATGTTGTCTTCTTTCAGTTAGACCACTGATATAGCAAGGGTCATTTCTTAAGGTCATGCACCTCAACACATTTACTCTGCAACTCGATCATCGGATCTCTTCATGCCATACAGGGAGTGAGATCGATGGTTTCAAGTCCCCATATCCCCCCCTTCCCCTCTAGCCTTTCACATCAAACATCTTCAAAATGCCCAAAAGATCAGTGTGTTTACTGTGAGAAAAATGGCAAAAACACCGTTTATATGTTGTCCGCACCATTAAAAGCGCAACAGGATGAACGTAAGGTAAAAGTAATGTTGACAAGCTGTTGTAAACACCGACCAATATTATGCGGTAGGTGTGTTTTCTCAAGAAGTTTTTGCCAAAAACAGTTTCAGTGTGAACAAAAGCAATGTTGTTATCTTGGACCCTCCGTTGGTAATTAATACAGTGACCAACTTGAAGATCAGGTTGTGGAGGTGGATGTCCAAGGCAATAATATTAGACTTGGATTTATACCTGGCTGCTATGTGTGTAGCCATTATCAATACTATTCATCAGCGTATTAGAGCTCTTTGCTCAGCCGCACTGAAACAATTTCTGCACCAGAAATAGCAGGTACCAGAAATCCTGTTCAAAATGTCGTGTCATGAGTCTATCTCTGCATAGTTCTACCGTTGATCCACACGTTACACAGCTAAGAAATGGGTTATTGTTGAAAAGCAAACGGGAAAATAATACCATAAAGTTGTTATCAGGTTATGTTACGCAAACTAGTTGTTATTTTTTTGTTGAATGTGTCATTATTGTGTGCAAAGGGATGGTGTTTTTATATTAACGTGGAAATTGGTTTGAAAGTATTTTTTTTTTCTGTATTTTAATTGAATTAAAACCAAATCGATATGTTTACAAAAGTTCAAATAAGTGGGCATGCACTGCAGTTCATATTTTTCAAGAACAGGTTGTGCATCGACGCCAGTTTTCGAAAATGTATTTTTTTTATTATATATGAACGCATTGATTGTATTTTGTTAACTGCGTCAGGTGCTTGCAACTTTGAAATTGATAAATTGCTCGTGTTATATTTAGGCACATATGTTGTTTATTTTGTTGTATTTTAATGTATTTAACAACTAATTTCCATTGGAGACAAGTGAACCATGTTAAGTAGGTTTATTTGTATAGCTGTTATTGTAACTATTTATTTCTGCTCGGTAAAGTCAAATTTTCAACATACCTCTCTTAAAACAATACAAATCTTGCACAGCTCTTGAGATTTCACCTGCGTGTTTATAAATGGCATGTTCCTTTGTGAGTTTTTGACCCTTTAGACTCTGTGAACTAAAATTAAATATTGTTATGGTATGAAAAAAATAGAAGTAATGTTCGTGAATGCGTGGAAAGCAGAGTCAACCAAGAGTGAAGAGAACGTACAATTTAATTAGCTCTTTTTATGGATACTTTGGTGTTAATTATAATTCTAAAAATAACAATAAAATAAAATCTAGGATATTATTTTGATCTTCCTATTTTTAACTTGTTTTTCTGACTTGTAATTTTGGTGCCATAATTTATTATTAATAGCTATGTATGTTGTATGTCACGGGGGGCCCCGTAGAAAGCAGTGCTGTGCACTGATTGGAGTTTACCCTCATTAAAGATGACTTAAACAAATAAACCTTTGATATCCAACACCCTCTTGTTACAATTGACCTGTCGAAAGTCATTGGGGTTTATGTCTTTTGAAAGTCTCAAGCAAGAAACAAAACTTGTGATATTTTGAATTGTTTCTATGGACGTTTTAGAGCATGTAGAGCTACCTATTTTCAACTTCAGTTTTGCACGTGTTCCGAAGTTACAACGGATTACAAGCCGCAGACCTTAAGTACTAGTTAATTATTTTTTTTAATGGTAGCAAATCAAGCGGAATGGATCTTGTCTGTTGATGTTTGGTACTATAATTGCATTTAACTTTGATTATAATTTATTAATCAACCATGACCAAACTTCAAGGTTGGTTGTTCGTTCCAAATTGCACAGGCAAGAAACAGCTTAAACAAAATAATAATAATAACAACAAATTACCAAAAGTGGTCGTTTCAAAGTCATTTTATAACAAAAACATAGCCAATCACTGTTTATTAATCGTAACGTTGAGTCAGAGAAGGACGGTAGGTCTACGCGAGAATTAGCGATTATCTGGCAGCCGATTAGCACATTCACCCTTTTTTGTCATTCGTCTGCATGGTGGCCATTACTTATATTATGCCTGGAAGATGCAAACGGGGGACACTTGTCACCCTCATAACTAACAATGAATCACACTTCATGTTAACAATCTGTTCCGGAAACAGCCTTCTTGTTAATCCAAGTCAGCATGCCTCTTAATTATTTTTACAAAACCAGTTATCGAATTGGGTCCCTGCATGAAATTTTCCACGGCACTAGCTTGTATGCACGTTCCCTATAGCCACATGTAACAGTAATTATGTTGCATACACGACGCTTTGTCCCCAGTACTGGCAGCCTGTATTTTCTTTACGGGTAGATCGATGCAGCTGTCAACTTCAAACTCGGGAATTTGGCCGGGGAGTTTTATGGATTTCCTTTCCGATTGAAATTGTTTTTTATCCGTGGGCAATTTTGACTACTGATGATGACGGTTCAATGAAATAGTCTGAAGAGAGACAACACTCGGTAACCATGGCCATTTCAAGCTCAGTTAGTATCGAAGACGCGCGCATGAGCCTTGTACCGGCGGAAGTTTTCTGCCGATAGTACGCGATCTTGAGCAGTCAGAAACAGGAGAGTTTTGCATTTAGATTTAACTAGGTTGACCATAATCGAATCTGTGTATAGAACCATGTCGATTGACTAGATTAAAATTGTAATTACTTTATATTTGCACTTATCTGAAGTTCAGTTGTGTCTCTACGGTGCAAACCGTTGCTGGTTCTCCCGAAATCAAAACCGTGTTTAGCACAATGTTGTGCTGTTGACAACAGCTTTATTATGAAAGGCTCGTTTGCTTAGTTTCAACACGCCCTATTTCATGTCAAGAAAAAAAAAAAACATGGAGATTGCAAGGAAGTCGCTTTTTGTAAGAATTTACAGCTAACTCTAGGGTATCAAGACAATTTCTTCCTTTTCTGTCTTTATTTTCTTTCTGTTTACTTAAGGGGACCAGGAGGGGGTAAGGCGTGGCACATAACCAATAATGTGACGTTATATTGTTCTACGGGGGTAAAATAAATCGATATTACCGCCAGCTTTGGGGGCCCATTGTACAATGATGAGGCCGGGTTGGCGGTGTTGTAGTATTTCTTGGCCTGAAAAGTTAGAAAATCAGCGTGTTAAAATAATCCATTGTTTGTATAGTTTGAACCCCTAAATACGTTAGGCTGAAAACAAAACAAAAATCCAACTTGGATGGGGATAAGCTTTTGTAAACTGTTGCAATTGGCTTTTGCAAACCAAAATGATCGGTGGTATAAATTGCGCTCCATTCCGAACCTAAAGCAGGTTCTCTTCTCAAAGGCCTTTGAGAAAGACTCTGTTAGGGTTGAAATGCGAGACCATTATAATGGTATGTAAATAATTAACAAGTCAGTTGATTAACTACATGTGGTTTTTCAATACACATGGTCACGTAACAAACCCGAACTGTTACCCAGGAGAGTTTTAGAACACGGTGAAGATGAACTCAGGTGATCATTGTATTATGTAAACCCGTATAATACATTTATTGATTCCGGTGATATGTGCCGATAACGAACTTTTACAACGACCAACGAAACCATCCTATATAATAAGAATATAGACACACGCAGCAACAGTTTGCTGACATTTCTCCATAAGGCGTCCCTGATGTTTCAGCATCAATTACGTCCACGGCAATACATCCCAGTGATAAGACCTTACTGGAAATCGGGATTGGGGCATCTTTTTATAAACACTTTTTTTCTGTTTTCTGTTGAATAATGTGCGACCCTCGATACTGACTTATGTAGGCACGATGAAGCTACCCTCGCCAGCTCCAGATGATATCGATAAATAATGCTTCAACCGTGCAACGCGGAGATGCTATGAACTACCATTGCATGAAATGTCTGAGACGCACTTTTCAATCAAACTTCAGTTTGGCGATCCATTTCCATCGCTTTCAAAATCTTGCTCACCCCATGTTTAAGGGGAAGAGACGATCGGAGGAGTGCAAGCTGCTGGTGATAAAAAACTTCCAAAAGGTACCTGTATCCACCGCTCATCATTTTCAATTTACTGAGACGACGACACCGAGGATTGATATTTCCCCGTCCCTACCATTGTGAATACAAACTATGGAGTACATTATCATTTAATCCAAAATGCACATATCTATAATAGTAATAAAGATATCTCAATTAACAATAGAGATATCTTTATTGATAATAGAGATAGCTATATTAAATGAACTAATACAGACATAACAATTAGTAATAGAGATATCTCTATTAGCAATAGAGATATATCTCTATTAATAATAGATTATTTGTTTCTATTAGAGATTATCTCTTCTAGAAACAGAGATATCTATATCCAGTGTAACTGGAATTAAATGTTAAGTTTGTACGCCCGAAGTAGAGATATCTATATTATTAAAAGAGGTATCTCTGTTTTGGATTGAAACTCATGAATGTACGCCATAAAAAGATAAAAACCCATGCGCTGCGAAGTGATTGATAGCACTAGTCAAACGGCACCGCAAAGATAGTGAAGACGTGAGCTCGACCCTGTTTGAGAATGTTTACAGAAAAATAATACGCATGTACTGAAGATAATTTACGAGCCTAGGGCTATTTACGGGAAGACACAAATTTTGGGTCACACCTCGAGTACAGTTCTTGTTTCGAGAGTAACATTAAGAGGTCTTTACTTTCAAACTCCTAAGGGAAAGTCTTTTGAAGGGCATATCGGGAGGTGTATTTTGAAATTATTGCAATGCGTTTTGGGACTGACTTGATAAATCAAGCACTTTCTCCTTCATGTGCATGCCCATTTTTATGTTTTATTTAATTATTATTATTTTTTTTTTACACCAACATTAAAGTCAAATTGTTATAACATGTATGCTATTTATAGACTGGAAATCCAACAGGTCTGGTTACCCATTGGGATTTATTTTTGAAAATAGAGAGCCTGTGCCCCCCGTTGAGAGTTTCAGCAGTCCAAAACCGAATCGTACAAAGGCGTTACTTTCTGAGGGCTGAATCGGAGCGGTGCGATCCAAACTGTGAATAGATTGGCGACGATGTTGTGCATCACGGCCCGTGACTTTCCAGAGAGCATTTTGTGTTTTTTTTTTAATTTTGTGCAAACAGAAGTTGAAGGCACTGTCGACAAAGGTCTTTAAACTGCACAGATGAAGGCAAACCTTAGTATTAATACCCATATATATGTAAAACGATGGATGACGGTAATACATTTTAATTAAAGGTGCTATAGCTGGGGATTTCAACTGTTGAGTTGTGAAGATGTAAGTTTGAGTTCATTTATTTATTTATTTATTTTATTTTACTTTTGTAATCTGCACTTATCTCTCCAGTAGTGCTGCTGTAAAAAAAATGATGTTTTTGTATCACCATGCCAATTTAAAATTGTACACCACTTTGATCTAATCAAATGTGGTGTTGGCAAGTTCAGGTTGTGTGGCAGCTTGACTTACCGATCAATTTAATGCTCTTGTTCATCGGTCATGAGTTGTTGACATTCGAATAACATGCCTGCTCAAGGTAACGTGCTTCAACTCCTTATAAAAATAATAATGATCAGGGGGACATGTTCCATGTATATAAGCATCCAATGTCGGAACTTACGTGTTCGGAATTGGGACAAAATGTTACATGTGAAAAACTTGCACGTATCCTATCCAGAAGGTCTGGAGCCGCAAGTCACCCTGGACAGACAGATTGACGGAAATCTCACGGTGGGCAGATACTGAACAGATAAGAGAATGTCAAATTCGGAGTTGGCTGTAAATCTTGTTTCTAAAAGCCCGACCCAAACATCCGAGCGTCCCAAACGGGGTTCGTTATGACTCAAACATTAACGGGTTTTTTTCTCTCGGAAAAGTGAGCCCCATTATTTAAGGATGATGTGTGAGGGCGAATTCCCCTTGAGCAAAACTACACCAAATGAAAATATTAAAATTCAGTCCAGTTTATTTCCACTCAATCAGTTTTCGTAGACAATGTTACTTGTATACGGTACTTTACGCATTTAATTACAACAGTGGTGGATGTCTCCTAAAAGCATCCTTGCTGGGTGAAGACCCCCAATAAACTACTACTACAATAAACAGGTAAAAGAAAGAACTTAGTAAGGAACTTACAAGTAAAGTTTGACAATATCTGAAGGAACACACTAGGGGACACGTGACAAACAATAAATTTAATGTTAAACTAACAAACAACCTTTTCAGTTCCATATCGTTTACGTGTTAAGTACAAAGCATTTTTGTTTTTCTTCTGAAGCTTAAAATTTATGACGAACATCATTGCAAAAAGTTTTCTAGAATACAAGGATTGTTAGTTTTCAGACACTGTTACAATCGGCCCGTACTACAAGTGTTGTTTGAGTCCAACATTGGTGGAACAAAGAGATGCCTTATCAATGTACGCGTGGAGCATGTATACTGTTTCATTATTTATTAATGTATTTTTCTATTTTATTTTATTTTGTATGTACCGGTAATGCACGGTTGAAAGGATTTGGGTTACGACAAAAATTTATATAATATAAGCATTGTCATTATTGTGAGTATTTGTTTTTCTTTTGAGGCACAAATCAATAAAAAGGGAAACACTGTTCAAGTTCATACATTGTTTCAAGAGCTCTTCTTGACTTCAGAAATTTCTAACCTAACAGTGTGAGTAAAAAGGAATGGCAAAGGTTTGTCGTCACAGTGGGAAACGCCTGTGTCAATTTAACGATGCTCCCAATAATGTCAATTAGTGTGTTTTTGAAAGAAAGAGAAAGGGGGTGGCGGTAATCTAATACGATAATCCAATACCTGTGAACAATTTCGAATCGTTCCCTGAAACAACAGTTCCTTCTGAAATCCTGTCAAGTTCTGGAAGAGTGTACTCATAACTTAGTTCTTCTTTTGATTTAGCTATAAAAAAAATAGCACGTGCCAAAATAGGATGCTGTTCACAATGCAAAGAATTTCCGTCTGAAACATTTCATCTGCTGTTGCATTATTTATATCGCCAACCTATGTTGTTGTTGTTTGTTTGTTTGTTTGTTTGTTTGTTGGTTTTTTGTTGTTTCCCCCCCCCCCCTTTTTCATTATTTTTCTTCTCCTCTTCCCTGGGGGAGGGTAAGCTAGCAATATTGGTTTGTTATCCCCTTCGCACCCCCTCGATTTGCAAGGCGCCGAAACCTGAAACTTCGGGGGGAATGGGAAGTGGATTTTTTTCATACAAGTCTTTCTCTAAAATGTGGCAACGTATACCACATCCCCTAAAAAATACAAAATAAAATAATAGTAACAAAAAAAAATTGATACTTAGATATACTTGTCGAAGCTTTACAGATTGTAGTTTCATCTTTGGCACATCTCCGTGGGAGCCCCATGATTAATAGGTATCAAAATGAATAACAATGGCTCATATCCCGGTCGCGCCGCAGATGGATTTGAACTGATACCTCTACAATTCGGTCAGAGCATTTTCGTCAATGAACTAACATAAATGGTAACTCAATAAGTTCAGTCTCCATCGTTACAACTTAGGTAAATTCTCACAAAGGAGGGTATATTGTTGCTCTAATTTAATAACACATGGGGTACCCGGTACTATATGAGCACGTGGCCTTCGGATTGGGAGCTTTAGGCTATAAAAAAAAAGTTGGTTATGAAATGAATATGGTTGGATACATATTAAAAAGTTATAATATAATGATTCACATAAATAGTCCTGGAAATTGTGTGGTTTTGTTTTATTTCGTGACAGAACACGGGCCGCCATTTTGTAGAGCCAAATTGTTGACTCCTCTAAATGGCGGACCGTTTGTTGCTATGTAGAGTGTGGTTCGCTGGTTGTATTTCAAGAGGCAAATGTACGTTGTTGTTGTTGTTGTTGTTGTTGTTGTTGTTGTTGTTGTTGTTGTTGTTGTTTTTTTGTTGTTTTTGTTTTAATCACTACTCACAATTTACAACACGCTGTCGCATTGCATGAACAACTCTTCACAAGAATAAGTAGCTATTCCAAACAGCGACATTTTAAGAGATCATTTTGAAGGCATTGTGTCCCTTTAAAATAACGCCTTCCATCGAAGTAATATAAATTGGACCCTCAAGTCACTGTTGTTGCTACTGTTTCGTTCCTTGAAAGAATGACATCCTGTTATGTCTAATGCTGATGCTGATATTGGCGGTATTTCAAACCGGATATCACTTGAATGTATATAAACATGTCTAAATATTACAATTCATCTCGATCAAATGAGGATATCAATTGTTCCCACATCAGATGTCATCTTGTGTTTATCCTGAAGAGTGTTACGCTACGTTAAATCAAATCACCTCGCCATTAGCATAGCAGGTGCTTAGAAACTGAATTATTTTGTAATACACTTATATCATTATCCGAGTGGGGGTTATATTGGCTCCAAATCGTATATAGTGCTGTGGTCTCGAAATACCAAACGTCCATCCTTAATAGTACTGCCGTAGTTTATCGGATGGAGATACCATCATCCTCTGGGGGTTAAAAAATACTTGCGTGATTAAACCCCTCCCCCTTTTCCAGAACAACATGCGCTGGTGTTTAGTTGATCTCTATTTAGAACAATATTACCGAAGGAAAACAATGATTCAAGAAGAAAATTAAAAACCCTCAATTGGATTACTGTTCTGAAAGGTTGTTATCCTCATTAGAAACACAAAACAAACGTGCTGCAAGTGTTAAGAATACCTGGGTCCAACGTAAAACGGTGCCGGTATCAGTCAGTTGAAGGTAAATCCTCACCAAGCTTCTTTAAAGCCCCAGCTCAACATTGGTAAGAAGAAAACAAATAATTGTTCACAGATTTACATATATTTTACATGGTATAAAGACAATGATGGTAGAAAATTTTCCTTGAAATATTTCTGCTTTAAGTGTTATCGTTTTTAAAAAGTAAATGAAATAAAATCTAAAATTAGTTTTCGTCTCAGTTGTTTATTACAAAAAGCTGGATTTGTGCAAAGAACAGAGGCATTTCTAGTCAGTTTACCAATTTTGAGCTTGGGCTTTATTGCACTGATCAGATCAATATCATTCCATTAAAGGAATTGTGAGTATCGGTGTAATAGGATACTATGTTATCCTAAATCAGACCCTAACAATCGTTGAGTATTGTAATGGTTCACAACATCCGCACTCAAGCAGTTGATCATTAAACTCCTATACGTTAATACATCGATGGGTTTGGGTAACATGATTAAGTCAGCCCATCAGCGCCGTTACTAGGGTAAAATTTTAGGGGGAACAAGGGGTGCACCATTTTTCCTAGGGGGCCACTTTGGACAATTAAAACTGTAGTTCCCGTTTGTATTTTTCCTAAACAAGCCCCTTTTCAGTGTTTTCTGAGGTGTTGACGTAAAATAAAACATATTATGCGTGTAAATAATTCAAAATAGTTCTTAAAACATTGAAATTACTACGTAAATGCTTATAAAATGTTACATTTTATTCTGATAATTTTTAATCTCAACGATCCAGATTTCAAAAGGGGGAGGTGGGGGCACTCGGGGGCACGGACATCACTTGGGGGCACGTGATCCCCCCCCCCCAATCCTAGTTAAGCCACTGCAGCCCATTATTCCATCAACCGGTTTAGATTGTGAATGAATTTGGCAGAGTGGCACATTAACTGTAAGTTCGAAAGTGTTCGCCGTTTCCCCTGTAATTTGGGACATTTTCTTGCAGTATAAAAGAGGGATACCATCACGTAAATTATTCCAATTCAGATACTGCTCATGGGTTGAACATAACACTCTTCCAAGGGATTGATACTACAAACATGAAGCTTCGGAAACAATATTGATGATGACAAAATTATATATCACTTTCACAAAACATTGATTCTTTAAAAGCAATTTTGCAAATGGAAATTTAAAGCAAAAGTTGGGAAATGACTTGCTACTGACGCGCTGTTTCAACCGTGGGGCCCGTTTCAAATCTCATTTTGTTTGACGTGCGGATTTGAGCTTGGACGTGAACACTCTTTCAATTTTATCTGGCTTTGTAAGACTCCGAGATATATTCCATCCCTGTTTGCTTTTTAAGGGACTATTTGGTTTCATATTAATGGAAAAGGAACAGAAAACAACATCTTCGGAGATACTGAACAAGAGCTGCAGAATCACATTTCTCTATTATTAAAAGGCATATCAGTCTTCCAAGCCCTACAAACCGTTTGGGCTGATAGAATAGAACTTCTTCAAGCCCGGAATTTGGTTGTGGAGTTTGAAACACTTATCAAATCAAGACTCTTTGAAACGAGCGAATAATAACACGCTCCTTCCCTCAACAAGAAGTGGTTTGGTTATACCCTGGGCGCTGCTGGGCGGTAATTTGTTTGCTTAGTAAATACGTCAGAGAACCATTATGCACTTGAAAACAACCAACTCGTAAATTCCTGAGAATTCCCGCTCACAAATCCGTGTGCTATTCGATGTGCCTAAAAGTGTGTCTTATTTTCAACCATACATAAGTATACGCCTACGTGTAAACCGTAAATTATCAAGAAAAATTGGCTCATACTAAAAGAGAAGTGTTTACCCCAACCAACAGCCTGATGACATTGTTCTGATGTTGCAAATGAATAAAGAATACTCGAAATAAGATAACGGACGTGTGTTACGCACCATTATTTCCGACGCGGGCTATTATGTCAGAAATTTGTCAACCCATGTCCGACCCATTGTGTTTACGGACACAGTGGATGGGACATAATGGTTTGTCTGACACACTAAGTCGGACGTTATAGTTTGTCGTACCCAACATAATGGTTTGTTGGACAACGATGGAAGGACATAATGGTTTAACGTATACTCGTCGGACGTAAGTATTCATGTCGAAAATTTGGTGCGTAACAGTAGTGCATGAACTGTATGTCTCAGCTTTATCTGTATATAAATAGCGGTGCAATTGTATGTTAGAAAAGTTATTAAAACAAATCATCTTCTTTATTTTATTTTCGTGTTTGTGCTTTTCCGTCTTTTTTCTCTTTCTCTCTCTCCCCTTCTGTGTCTCACTCTCTCTTTATCGCTATACTTTTGTCTTTACAATTTCAGCTTATTGTACACACACTTGAAGCAGGTTCAGAAAAGGTGAATGTGTGATTCAAGAAGTACATTCGGACAATGTAGTGAATTATGTGTTAGGCAAGAAGGTTTTAGCTCATGTTGGTCACCTGGTCAGCAGGTGTTAATTGTCCTATCTGATTCTTGCATGGGCCACAAAGGTCCCTTACGTTTTGTATATCTTCGCTGTTCCCACGAAGTGCAAAAACCCTCGAAAATCAACAACTTTTCAAAAGTTTTTGTTTTCATACTGTTAATGCACTTGTCACCCTCTGACAAAGTTATAAATCTTAAAAATGTTTGGTTTACTAGGTAAAATAGTATGCAGATTGAAAAAAAACCTCATGGTTTTGCTATTTGTGTTTTCACGAAGTGCAAAAGTCTTCTCATTCCCAGGGATTGTGCTGTAATTGTGTACAACGGTATCAACGGCAGCTACCAATAAGGCAACGATGACCCCGTGTTATTAGCAAAGTGCGAACGTGCGATGTTGTGTGTTCCCACGAAGTGCACAAAAAACTTTGCATGCACGTTTACATTGTACACACAAACTGCAAAAAAAATAAAAATAAGTTGGGCCTCCAGCGCGTTGTGTGTTCACGAAGTGCAAAAAACCATTACACTGTATACACAAATGTTTTGTAGTACACATTAACGACAACCTCCAAAACCTTGTAAAAGCAACGATACCGTTGTCCAGTATATGTCTCAAGTTATCGGTAAGTTTATTTTTGTTAAAGTTTGCCACCACAAATAAATACATTTTTTTAAACTTCAAACGTGATTATCTTGGAATGAACGTTTGTGTCAAAACTGAGGGTATTTTTTGCACTTCGTGGGAACAGTGACGATATGTAAATGAAGTTTGGATGACATTCATAAACCTGTGATTATGTGTTGACATTGCAAGGTTGCCATAACCTCGTTATGCCTCGCGAAGACAGATTTACTGTTACGTGGCTGTAAAATGACTTTGTTTCCCGAAGTTTGTTTAATATACGAATAATTATCGGGAACAGTAACACAAATTCGACTGCAGCAGTGCGTTATATATGTTATTTAACGAAGACCGTATTACAGGGTTCTATCTATCAGTGTCAACTTTTATTAATGACTATTATAAAGCTTGATGATATTGTTGCGTGCCGGACTTAATGAACACTTTTGGGCGAAACGCAATTTTTCTCGGGTTCGGATAGCTATTTGATTCCAAACGAGACATTGGATAAATAAATTTTCATCATTCGATGACAGGCTGCTGGACTAATTCAACGAGTCAATAAACACCGAAGTCATTTATATGCACTGTATAAGCAATGTCTTTCGATGCGTCTTGACAGAGGACGTATGTTGAAAACAAAACCTACACATCAAACAGCTCTTCTCAATGATGAAATCAATACCTAGCTGGGAGGACAATTCCAGTCAGCTTCCTATGTGCCGTTATTTATTACACTTTTTATTATTTGAACGACACAGGCCCAAAGGAACACGTCCGTTATGAACTTGCTTTTTGAAATTAATAAATGGTGGAAACAGGATATGGTGATTTACAGTGAGACCGTGAGGGAGTAATGTTATATAATATTACTTGACTACTAATGGGTATTAACTTCTACATGGGATTTGGTTAAAGGGCGTAACTTACTCCGTCGAAGGTCCTCCATTATGTAGACATACAGGCTACAAAAAGATTTACAAATGTTTCAAATCGTCTCAGAGTTTATTATCTCTCTACATACCAAAAGTCCACACAATTTTAGTTCTGTTAATGAACACTGACATTAACTTATTCTTACATGAATGGAATTAGTAATGCATTGTTAATTCTATTGTTCCTGGAGTGAAGCAGTATTTATTAGTTCTGTACACAAACGGCGGCCGGGGACCCATGGAAACAAAGAACACAGTAGTAAGGACCTAATGTGCCTGTTGTAAAATGTCATCGGAGGGTATGGTCAGACATGCCCCCTCCACCACACACACACAGTCGTGAATCACCATTATGTCCGAGGACTTCTAGTGTTAATTATGTCGTTCCTGTACTGAAGCAATCTCCAGTAGTAGTACACACAGGTGCGTAAACAGCTGCAATGTGGTACCTCCTATTGTCCCTGTTTTGTTTGTACCCCTAACTTTTCGTCAAATCCCATTGGGTTTGTAAGTGGGAATCTTCACCCAACCGGAAACCATGTTGTCCTTTTTTTAGGAACGCGTATACATACACACACCCTTTTACCCAATGTTGTTCTATTATGCCCTTTTCTGAAGAACAAATAAAACCTTGTGTGGTAGCACTGTTCCGTCGTGTAAAGTACCTGGGAAAGTTGGCGGGCGTTAAGAGGCCCGTTTCAAACGTCGAATGTCTTGCCGCGTCGAATTCAGATATTCCGATTTGTTTCGATTCGACATGGCAGGAGCACGACACTTGAAACCACTTTTGGCTCGACAGACCCTGACGTGCTATTGGTACAGTTCGACAGAAGCACGACGCTTCGACGTTCCATAGCCGATCTCAAAATGATTGGAATTCGACACGGCAAGGGCGCGAAGTTTGTAACGGGCCTTAGCCTACACGCAACCCACTCCACTACGATAACTAGCAATTCATAGCAAAAATGTGCAATTAGACAAAAACAGTTTAGTGCATGAGTCACCTTCTCCACTCAAGATTGTAGCAACTACAACACAACATTGCGTTCGATCTCGTTCTATCCCGTCTGGGCAAGCAGACGCCTCAACTCTAGTCACGGCATGTTCGTGTTTGGTACTAGAACATACTATATGAACAGTTGGACTAAAAAAGTTCCCACACACACTCCGTAAAAGACAAATACAACAGAAGACGAGTTCAAACAATGCCACAGAAGATGAGTTCAAGCAAAGCGTGGAGAAACTAACTTGACAGTCAAGTTTTTGTCCACATGTTGTTGTTGTTGTTGTTGTTGTTGTTGTTGTTGTTGTTGTTGTTGTTGTTGTTGTTGTTGTTGTTGTTGTTGTTGTTGTTGTTGTTGTTGTTGTTGTTGTTGTTGTTGTTGTTGTTGTTGTTGTTGTTGTTGTTGTTGTTGTTGTTGTTGTTGTTGTTGTTGTTGTTGTTGTTGTTGTTGTTGTTGTTGTTGTTGTTGTTGTTGTTGTTGTTGTTGTTGTTGTTGTTGTTTGTTTGTTTGTTTTGTTTATAAAAAAAATGTTTCGATAAACTATCTGTCCTCTATCATTAAAATTGGTTTATTCGTGCCATTGCCAACTCCTTATCTCTTCATAACTTATCGTTCATTGAAATACCATCTACTTAAGCCACAGTTATTGGTGAAAACAACACAACAACAACACAAAAAGAAATAAAAACATAGAAATAATTATAAAAAAAAGTATAAAAAAAGCAAACAGGGGAAACACAAAAACCAGAAGACAATCGGTTAAACAGAAAAAAACAGACAGACAAAAGTTGGGCTGCCTAGGAGAGAGACAAAGGTGAAATAAAACACTATCACCGAAGGGGTGTGTCACTCCAAGCCAAAACAATACAACGACAACAACGCCCACAACAACACCACACCCAGACACACAAACAAACACAGAACAATGCACAAAAGTACAAACAGACGCCAATTGGGAGACCTGGCCAAAGCAAATTCAATTTAAGTTATAAAGGTAACTTTTAAGTTCAGTAAAATACTATGCTTAGGAAGTATGCAACTTGTGTCCTTTTTTCATTGTGGTCATTTATAAAAGTTATTTAATATGCACAGACAATGGAATCGCATTCAGATCAATGCGAAATAAAATCCTGTCTGTACGGTGATAGAGTTGTGTAATGTTTTTGACTTGTGTTGTGTCAACCGTGGGGAGATGGTCGTCCTTCTTTACCCAATAATGTCGTCAGGGTCCTCTTTTCTGTATCATTACTTATCGTTTTTCCCCGTCCCTGTGAACATATGCAATAGAAAAAAAAGGAACAAGAAATGAACAATTTCCGGGAAGAAAAAGAAAGAAAAGTGATTTTAAAATAATCCTTTGATAACTGTTCCATGTCCACAATATAGGAGATGTATTACATTACATACCCATTCAATTAGCTGAATGTCGCTCCAGCATGAATCATTTTCAGTATTAATTTTGAACTTCATTGCAATGTAGAGATGAAACCTTAACATAATTTCCTCCTAATGCCACAGTTTATTTTTAGCTGTCCCGTCAAATTTATTAAGCAATAATTTATTTCTTAACTCAATCCATGGATGGATAGAACAAGATTACAGAGATTAGGGTGTAGTGAATTTTTTAAAAAGTTGGAATTTTAAGTTCCGAATATCCTTAAATTATGTTCTGACAATACCTAAGACATTCCAGACCAAAAAAAGTAGTTCCTCTAAAAAAACTTTGCCCAACCAAAAAATTAAATATATATTTCACCAAAAAATGCTGAGTCATCGCTTTTTGTGAAAATTGTGTTTGTTTTTATTTGTAGAACACATATCATTTTATCAAACAAATTGTTCAAATAGGTTCTTGACGGTCCAAACAGCTCACGAATAGCTATTTTCACGCATTTAAATTTAATTCTAACACACTAAGAGATCTCTGCATTGTGTCAAAATAATGTCATTCAAATTTTTACTGACAAACAAATCATTTGAGAATAATTTTCTTGCGTAGTTAGATGCCATTCGGCCCCGGAGATTTTCTAAACTCATAGTTTAGAAAACCCTGAACTTAAAAATACAACTGTAAAATTACCTTGAAAAAACATGCATAAAACGCATGAGGTTTGATTTAGTCATTGTTGAGTCCGAAAGTTATGTGTAGGTACTGAAGTCTTTATTTGAAGAAAATCTCTTCATTAGCGATCTTGATGCTATTCTTTGCCTGATGAAGCCGTCCCTTTG
Source organism: Marthasterias glacialis (assembly GCA_911728455.2). Classification (NCBI taxonomy): domain Eukaryota; kingdom Metazoa; phylum Echinodermata; class Asteroidea; order Forcipulatida; family Asteriidae; genus Marthasterias; species Marthasterias glacialis. The sequence goes on from OU452230.1 coordinate 4,837,913, forward strand.
GTCATGTGCATGAACTGCCCGGCTGGCCTCTGTTATCAGTTTTACTTCACGTTCCACAGACTGTGTGTGACAAGGATAATTTGGCACAAGGAGGGGAGCTGTCAACATCTCAATGATTTCTTGATCCGTTTTGTTAATAAAGTGATCTTGGTTGTGTGATATGTTCCTTTCTCCAACCTATCATGGGGATATTCTTCATCCTAAGCGTCATCACCACTTGCTTCATCGTCGCTGTATCCTTCAATCTCCACCACATCTTAAAGGTTTCCATCTCTTTGTGTTTGTTCTGTGATGCTTCTTGATGGTGCTTGATCTATGGTTCTACTGCTTGATTGCCCAAATGTGACTGTTTGACGTGCATTTATTTAACACATGGGTGACAGCATATTGACGAGTTTCTGCATTCTCATCAGTAAGCACAGCAAGAAGTATGTTCCCTGGGTGAGCATGGAAGGCATTACGCTGGATAGCTGCTTTTGCAGTGCGCTTTTCTGTGACATTTAAACCTTTCAAAAGTGTTATCATAATGAATGTTCTTGGACCCATCGGTGCATAATGGATGACACTTGATTCTGAACCAGCTTGGAACGGAGAACTGTTGTTAGCTTTCTTAGTGCAAAACTTGGACGTACAGTACGGACATAAAGGCAGGGAATTATTTGTGCCAAAGTCAATCACTGGGAAAGGCAGACATGGCCAGGTTCTAACATGGCATGATCATCATCCCACTCCCCAAATATTGGGATTTGGCTCATACACTTTAAATCGGGATCTAACACTTTCAGAAAGATGGCTGAATTTCACTCCCTGTTCATACCATTTCCTGATGTTCTTAGCAACTGCATCTAGATTGGAATTTGTGAAAGATGCCCGATGCCAAATCTCTATCACCTCAGAGGCCACCTGTGAATACACTTCATTTGTCAGAAAGTTTACCTGTCTTGAACTCTTCAAATCACCAACATTTATTTTGTCACCTCTCAAAGTTAACAATCTGTGACAACAGTCCATTGCAGTTGGTGGCACATTTCCAACAAAATCTGCAGGATTATCAAATACTGCATGTTTTGTAGTAGATCTTGTTCTCTTGGCTGGTGAAGCCATGTTAAACTCGGCTAGAGTTAATTTTCGAGTTAATTTTCGAGCCAGTTTCAAGTAAGGGGTGAAAATGTTCATGTATATTTATGCCATGGATATCCTATACCCAGAATGAGAAAAAAAACTCGTTTGTTTTTACTCCCACTTATACCATCCCTTCAGGAAACGAACGTCTTGAAGGAGCTGAACCGGAAAATGATTTCACACTTGAAGTAATGTTAAATATCCTTGAAATAGAAGTGACGTTCTACTGTGACGTCGCAATATACTCCATCAAGTAAAAACTCAAGGAATATCAATCATTCTGCCCAGCATGATCAGCAAACAGACCAAAAGCATTCCGTCATGTGCCATTATCTTGTCAAGTTACCATTCTGCAGTTACAAGTACTGATTCCAATCATACTACAAGTGACCAGACTATTGGACCACAAAGCCTTGGTTTAGTAAACACTGACTTTAACGGGGGTGTTATTGCTGCACATTTATTACAGTCTGAAGTGTAAATGGTATCATTGGCTGTCTGTCAGCAGTATGGTGCCCTGTTGAAGATAATCAAAGGAAGATGACACACTACCTTCGAGTTGACACTGGTTGCTATCAAGTACATTACATCATTGTTTCTATTTATTTTGTTTTTTCTTGTGTCCCCCTTTTTTTCTTCTTCTTCCTTTCTTTATGGAGAAAAACCATTTCCTTCATCTAGAATTCAATTTAAAGACAATCTAACAAACTCGTCAAAGTTTTATTCAGTCAAGTATTGCCGTTGTATAGAAAAGGGAGAAAAAAAAGAAAACTTATTTTTTTGAAATTTTATGCCTTCAAAGGGAACTATTTCTCTAGCGGATTAGCACTGAAATATGAATTGTATAATCGTGAAATCTCAGATTGACACTATTCTTTTTAGTAACTATACATACATAAATTCCAGTCATGCTTATTTTACCTTAACTAACGAGATGCAGGTTGATAATGCGAGACACAGACCAAGTAAGGACATGTATTTATGTATTTATTTATAACGCATCTCCTTACCCGTGATGCCCGAACAGTTGAAACTGAGTAGGAACTTGCATACCATTCTATACATAACAATGCATCAATAATCGCACTAATTATCAATCTGTTAATTAATTTTGAACATGTTCTAGTCAAGTTCTAGTATTTTTTATTTGTTTTGAATTAAAATTTACCCAGTCAGTTTTCCCCTTGTGGTTTATTACTTGATTTTGAAGAAGTAAATAAAAAAAACTCTGTCTTTCATGAAACCACCAAAAAGCCTATATGTCTCTGTGTAAACGCTGTAACGTTTTATTGTGAAATGATATGATTTTTGTTTATGTAATCTGAAAACAGAGATTATCATTTCCTTAATCCATAACATAAACGCGAATAAAGTTTGACAGCTGTCTACCTTGTGAATTCGTTACAAAAATGTGTTGAGCTGATTCTTTCTCAAATGTTGTTCTTTTGTTATGTTTCTATTTCATTTTATTTTATTTTTTTTACGCGCAAAATCATTCTCGAGTGGCTGGAAAATAACGGTACAAAGAGCAAAATTAATAAAGTGATGTGTATTGGTAAAATGTATTCAGGTAGTCAACTAATTTGTTTTAAGTAAATATTTCACGATGTAAAATTGTTAATTAGCGAGCCATAGGTGTGAATAAAAGGTAAAGCCATATGGAGTGACAAAACAAACAAGTTTTTTCCACCTCCTGTTTTTTTCTTTTCCCTATGTGCTTATGGAAGATGAAATCATCCATCAGTAAGGATAGGCTATAGAAAAGCACGTTCAAAATTTTAGGCACATTAACATTATGTTAACATACATGCAGTCAAACTGATATAAGAAACAAATAGAGCTACCTGAGCTGTTAACCTTTTCATAAACATAATGTTCATGTACAACTTTAATGAAATGGAGAAGATTCGAGTAACCGCACTACGTGATAGTTGTTTACCAACTCTTATGATTATGGTAAGTAATCAAAGCACGAACTATTAACAGCAAATGTTTAACAAATAAACAATTAAGCGTAAAAAAATAAGAAACACATTAGACACTATTTAGAGACATAGTGATGCTTCGTGTGCAAAATATTTGCTATATTTATTTCCACTGTCATACCCTCAAGAAAAAAAAAGAACAATTTCACAATGGTTTATCGAAATGGCACAGTGCACTGAGTGGGGAATTTAAAAGTCCACACGGCTTGTATCGATGCCTCTTTGTAGATACTAATTGAAAGATGGAAGTGTTTGATATATTCGTGAGGAGGACCATGCAAGGTCGCTTGCTTACTTTTAATAGAATCGTTTATTTAAACGTATCTGCTCGGTAACACAAGACGTATTTCAGGGTTATATATTCAGAATTACTCCGATTTGTGAATGGAGCACACCCTCGTGTCCGTTGTCGCTGAAAGCACATGCATGCTGAGGGGCGCGGGTGCAGTAACTAGAGAAGGCCTTATAAAAGGTTGTATTACGAGAGCAATAGTTGCTTCTCTTAAGCGGGTAGTATTCACATCCGAACACTTTATATTGGAGCAGGTTTTACGTTCTAGTGATAATACCCGAGGCAACCGTTTCAAACTGTTCAAAGTTGTTTATGTATTGTGTTCTTTTAATAGATTTCATCCATTGAGTGTCGTTTAAATAAGTAAAAGGTTGATCTATACAAGTTGTGAACTGTAAAACAATTTTGCAAATCTTGCAAATCTTGTTTTTAAAGCCGACCTTAGTTTCCGTTCCACTCTTGAAACCGTCAAGCCCACTTATGCAATAGAAGGCAGTCGTCGTGATCCTTGACGTACATGCATTCAAACTCGCTCAATCTGCTACATTTTAGTAGTATATACGGTACCCAAAACCACGCGAAATTAAGGAAGTCGTTGTCCTGTCGACACGGTATGCAACGTCACGCAAAATCCATGCGACACCAGGTCTGTTTTCGCACTCAGTAACGAAGCCCTTATCCCAATTTGATTAATAAGGATCTAACTTCGGTCTGTTAGTGCAGTGGAACACGGTTTGAGTAACACGATCATCGAAAGTTCACCGTATGACACTTCGAACCGGATGTAGGAGGTCGAGCAATATTTCTTCAATTTTCTCAGAAGGTTTTTCCTGATTTTATAAGTGTAACCATTCCACTAATTTGTTTTTGTGGTTTGTGTCACAAAAATGTAAATCACATAACATTGCACCGCGTTAATCTCCCATAGCCGATGGCTCAGAAGTGCCCTGAAACGTGACTTATACGGTAAAATTAGGACACTGAAATTTCAAAAGCCCGTCAAATATTTCACCCCTATGTTGTGAAGAGAAGTATCAAGGTTTAGGAGTAGAACACATTCAACAGTCAAAACAGCGTTAATTAGTAGTTTTAGACCACATTTTAACTAAAATTAGTCAAAAATTTTCTAAAATGACTAATTAAGACTGTCATGACTAACTTTAGTTTTAGAGTGTTAACAAAATATTAAAATCATATCTGGTTCAGTAGGCGAATCGTCATTTTCAAAGAAGGGTTGCATACTAGGTCAGCTTCTCCCAACGGGTTTGGAGTGGGAAGACAGTGCAGTGCAATGCTGTCGTATCTTTCGTAAACTGATGGTGAATTTATTTTGCAAATTCATTACAGCTGAATGTCAAGGTTCCATATTTCAAAGAAAACGACTTGATTCAACACATTTCTATTTTCATAGAGATTGGAATGTATGGACAAAAATGCATCATTATTTATAAACAACTCTGGTTTGACGTCAAGTGCAGGGTATACCTTTGGTAATAACTCCACAAATTAATTGTCATAAAAGCTTAATTGTTAGGAAGCACTGGAGAGCTGCTGTCGATAGTGTAAAACACTGTGAGAAACGATTCCCTTTGAAGTAACGTGGTTTTAGAGAAATGGGTCATTTTCTGCCAGGAAATTTGAATCTGGAAAACGATTCATTGTATGCTCCACGCGGAAAGATAAAAAAAAATGCTGAAACTGCATGTTTTTCATTACGTGAGATGTTAACGATTCAAGTAACGGAAATCATGCAGTTTCAGCATTTTTGAATGTTTCCGCGTGGAGATAACGGCTCCATATTTTCGCCGATTTCTCAAAGACGCTACCATCTTTTTGAAGGAATTATTTCACTGGTTTGTTTTATGATATCTACAATAGCTATATATGATTGAAACGAACCTCCGGTACCTTTAACACCACAATTTAATTGTTTATAAGAACAAGTTTCCGGGTGACAACCATGTGGGTAAAATCATTCCCCTTGAGTAAGTGGTCGTACTGAGAGTAACCAAAGCTGAGAAAACAAATTCGAACAGTACACTCTGCTCGTTTCCATGACAATCAAATTAAACCATACAAAGGTTAAAAATCTAACTTATGTAATTTTCTCTATATTTCTGAAAAGAGCAGGTTTATTATTTTTATTCGCCACTTCGATTACTATTATCAGGACCCAATTTCATTGCACTGCTTCCCTCAGAATTATACGTTTACGGAGCCTCGTAAATTGCTTGATTTTAAAGCCCCAGCTCAACATTGGTAAATGGACTGTAAATGCCTCCATTCTGTGCACACATCAACATATTTGCAATAAACCAACCTGTGAAAATGTCAGCTCATTTCGATGTTTCGTTTGCGAGAAAACAGTAACAAATGCATTCAGCATTATTGCACAGGCAGAGTTTTTGTCTCACTGAGACGAAAACTACATTTGGGTATTATTTCACTTATTATTTAAAAACGATAAGACTTCAGGCAGAAATATTTCAAGGAAAATTTATACCATTATTATCTTTATACCATGTAAGGTATATGTAAAGCTGTAAATATGTATGCTTTTCTTTTTACCAGTGTTGAGCTGGGGCTTTATGCGCAGAATCACACTGCAAGCAGAGCCATGAAATGGGCCCTGGGTCACTTTCAAGAGAAAAAAAACTGTTTCAGATTCAGATTCAGATTCAGATTCAGATTCAGATTTAAAGAAAAATGGCCATAAAATCGTGTTTGTATTTTTTTTTTTTTTTACAAAATATTCAACTAGCTTAAGTTTTCACAAGGTGTATTCTTCTTGTTCTTCTCCTTCTCCTTCTCCTTCTCCTTCTCCTTCTCCTTCTCCTTCTCCTTCTCCTTCTCCTCCTCCTCCTCCTCCTCCTCCTCCTCCTCCTCTCCTCCTCCTCCTCCTCCTCCTCCTCCTCCTCCTCCTCCTCCTCCTCCTCCTCCTCCTCCTCCTCCCTCCTCCTCCTCCTTCTTCTTCTTCTTCTTCTTCTTCTTCTTCTTCTTCTTCTTCTTCTTCTTCTTCTTCTTCTTCTTCTTCTTCTTCTTCTTCTTCTTCTTCTTCTTCTTCTTCTTTTTCTTCTTCTTCTTCTTCTTCTTCTTCTTCTTCTTCTTCTTCTTCTTCTTCTTCTTCTTCTTCTTCTTCTTCTTCTTCTTCTTCTTCCTCTTCTTCTTCTTCCTCTTCTTCTTCTTCTTCTTCTTCTTCTTCTTCTTCTTCTTCTTCTTCTTCTTCTTCTTCTTCTTCTTCTTCTTCTTCTTCTTCTTCTTCTTCTTCTTCTTCTTCTTCTTCTTCTTCTTCTTCTTCTTCTTCTTCTTCTTCTTCTTCTTCTTCTTCTTCTTCTTTCTTTACGTTCGTCACGTATTTCGACCGAGCTCCGTAGTAAGTAGAAATTTATTAGCTTTTAGACCTCGTAAGGTCCTAGTTTTTTCACTAGGTTGTAGATTATTGCTTATAGGTTAGGCTAGACAGGCCTCCCCTTGTTTTGTGGCTTAATTTTGCTGTTTTTTGGAGTAAAATTTCCTCATTTTCTGTTAAAAAATATAGCTAGGCTGGCCCTCATGGCCAGTCAAGCAGAAACCTCCATTCAGGGGCAGTCGGGTGTGAGCACGGCTGCCCCAGAAAAGACCACTGTTCATGGTGACGAGCCATTCAGCACTGTAACCAGGAACAATGGGGTTGCTTTCAAAGCTTCTGACAACATCCCCATTCAAAGATACATTGATGCTTTTGTTACTCATGTTCCACCTGACGATGTTGTTTCTGCATCTCGTATTTCCAATGGCCGAGTAGCCATTTATTTGCGTTCGAGAGCGGCAGTCGTCAATGCTACAAATCACGGTCTGAGGCTCGAGGATTCCTTTCTCGAGCTCACGCCACTCATTAAACCTACTACTCGGCTCACTCTCTCCAATGTGTACCCTGAAGTTCCAAATTATGTTCTTGTTCACAATATCTCTGGTTTTTGTAAGGTGGTGTCTCAGATCCGACCCATACCCCTCGGTTTTAAAAGCAAAGAGCTGTCACACATCATGTCATTCAGAAGACAAGTTCAGGTACTTTTCAATCAAAATGTCACTCCTCCTGATCACATTAATTTCACCTATGCTGGCGTAAATTACCGTGTCTTTCTGTCTACCGAGTCGGTCAGGTGTTTTAACTGTGGGGAACACGGCCACATTAGCCGTTCCTGTAAAAAACCCAACAGTAAAGCACATACTAATGACACCGAAAACCCACTTAACCCCCCTCCCACCTTCATCCATGGTAATAAATCTGATCCAAAACATCCACCCAAGAATCCCAAACCCACTGACCAGCCGGCCTCAAAAAACAGTGCTCCGCCGGCCTCCAAACCCACTACAACACCAGCCCTCACTGGTAAAACAAAACCCCCAAAATCGCTTTTCTGGCCTCCGCAGGGGCCCCCTGAATTGGCTGCGCTATCCAAGGCACGACCCTCGGGGGTTGCCCTTCCCACAGCCACAGCCTCTAATAAAAAACGTCCACCTCCCGCTGGTTCATCTCCCTCTGTGAGAGGAACCAAGACTGGTGCCAATGCCGCTCCCCCCTCCCCCTCCCCTGGCCTGTCGTCCTCTTCGAAAGACAACGGCCATAGTAGTGCATCCCCTCCCACCCCCTCCCCTAGATCTTCCACCCATCCCCCACCCCCATCAGGTAAACAAAGTTCGTCCGACCCCATCCTCTCGATCTGGGGTTCTCCTCCTGCCCCCTCCAGACTTTTCTCTGAGGTTTTATCCAAACGGAAACAGTCCCCTCCCAAAGCCAAAGACACTGCCCCCAAGTTAGTCTCCCTGGCTACACCCTCACCACCCCGGAAGATGGCCCGTAAAATCAGCACCCCTATGCAGACGTCTTCCCAAGATCTTTCCCAGGCTCTTAACGCCCCTTCTCCCATTGCCTCCACCCCTGCCTCCACAGTGGGCAGCACTGCGACCGACTCGGAACAATGGGACGACACGCAAACAACTGACATCGATGCGCAGCTCTCTGCCGAGTCTTTCCCCACTTACAAGGGGCCACTCTCAAACGTGGAACTTGTCAAATTTCTCAATTCCGTCAAAGCTCGAAAAAAACCAGAAACCATCGCTCGTAAGTACACTGCGAACATACCTGGACTTGTCAAACAGCTCAAGCCAATGCGAAATAGTCCCCTACTGCAAAAAAGCCTGCAGCAGAGGATTCAAAAGCTGATAAGAAAACTCGATGTATAAATCTCTTCTGCAATGGATTGTCATAATAAAAATAGTATATCCTTTGTACATGTACTAACAATGACACTATCACTGCTTACGCTCAACACCGGGGGTTGTTCCTCCTCCACCCGGAATGCCGCCTTTCAAACATACATTGAGAGGCTTCACAACAACCCAGATGTTGTGTTCTTGCAAGAGACTAATAATCTCAGCGAAAAATGCAGTTGCTGGAATCTCTGGCCATATACTCCGTACTGTGCTCCTGGGCCTTCCCGAGGCTCGGGTGTAACCACACTCATTAAAAACAAAAATATCAGTGTTTCTGATTCCGAAGTTCTTTTTGAAGGCCACATTCTTTATCATAAGACTCTCTTCAACAGTAGCCCTCATCATATTTACAATGTCCTCATTCCACAAGACAATTACACAGCTCTGGCGGCCATTCGAGCTCTCTTTAATCACTGTGGGCAACGCAGTGATGGTGTCATTGTAATCGGTGGTGACTTTAACTGTACACTTAATCCTTCCATTGATCGTCTGTCTAGGCCGACTGAGCACCGGCCCAAAATCTCCACGGCTCTCAATGATAATGTAAATTTTCTCTCTCTGAGCGACGTCTGGCGCAGATTGAACCCCACATTACAAAAATTCACCTGGCTTAGAAACAACCCAAACACTGCACACGGGTTTTCTAAAGCCAGGCTAGACCGCTTTTATGTTCCAGTTAATCTGATGTCTTGTGTCCGCTCATGCGATATCACTCCTTGTTCTCTGTCTGACCACTCAGCAGTCTCCTTTGTTATCAAACTTCCCATTCATGACATCAAAGGAAGTGCTTATTGGCATTTCAACAACAACTTGCTTGAAGACAATGCGTTTAAGGAAATTGTCACTCATTTTTGGAAAGACTGGAGAACCAAAAAGAACGAATTTGATGAACTCGGAGACTGGTGGGATTTTGGCAAATTGCAACTTAAGTCCCTCTCGCAAATGTATGGAACCAAGGTCTCGCAAGAAAAGCGCGATCTTTTTCGTCAAATGAATAACTCCATTGACGAGCTTCAGTCTGCGCCAGACCTACCACCAGAAACAATTTGTGTGTTAAATGAACAAAAACAAAGGTTAAACACTTTACTGAAAAATGAGGCCAGGGGCGCTCTCGTCAGATCACGCTTTAAACATATTACAGAAGTGGATACCAGTTCGTCGTACTTCTTTCAGCTTGAAAAATCCCACTCGCAGGCTAAAACAATGACAAGTATCCGGCGTCCGTTGGGCACTGTCACTGAAAATCCTGACGAAATAAAAACTCACGTGCGTAATTTTTACCGCACCTTGTACAAAAAAGCACCGACTGACGAGGGCGCCCGTAACACTCTCCTTTCGGACTTGCCCACACTTGATCCTGTTGACTCGGAGGATCTTGATAGTTGTTTACTGTCCGAGGAGTTTGATCTAGCCGTCAAGCAACTTGGCAAAAACAAATCTCCCGGTTTGGATGGCCTCACTTGTGAATTTTTCCAATGTTTCTGGCCCATTTTCAAAAATGACTTGATGTCAGTCCTCAACCATGCTGTTGACTGTGGCACTTTACCCCAGTCATTCAAAAGGGCCGTTATCTCACTCATTCCCAAAAAGGGGGATCTTTCTGACGTAGCAAACTGGCGTCCTGTCTCCCTGCTCAACACCGACTATAAGATTTTTGCTAAGTTGCTTGCCAACAGGCTCAAAAGACATATTAGCAGTGTGATCCATCACGATCAGTCATACTGCATTCCAGATCGTTCGATATATGACAATGTGCTTCTCATAAAAGACATTTCAATGTTTCTAATTTAAATGACACTCCCCTCGCTGTGCTCAACCTCGATCAGAGAAAAGCATTTGACAATGTTGATCATGATTATCTATTTGGTACCATGAGAGCCTTGGGGTTCGGGGACCGGTTCATCTCCTACATAAAACTAATGTACAACGGTGCCGAGAGCCTTCTCAAGGTGGGCGGATCTCTTACCGCCCCATTTTCAGCAGAGAAAGGTATCCGACAAGGCTGCCCACTCTCGGGACTGCTGTACTCAATTGCCATCGAACCCCTACTCCATACGCTTAGAAACCGTCTAGGTACCAATGGTTTTCCTCTCCCTGGAACCGATCAACATTGTCAAGTGTCGGCCTATGCAGACGATGTTACGGTTTTCGTCACCACCGATTCCGGTTTTGATATTGTGGATGATGTATATCGACTTTTCAATGAATCCTCTGCTGCGTGCTTAAACTACACAAAATCACGGGGTCTATGGGTTGGATCCTGGACCGGAAGAACTGACAAGCCCCTCAATTTCAACTGGAATAGCGAGGGGCTTCCTTTTCTTGGAGTTCACTTAGGAAACAACAATTGTTATTTCAAACGAAACTGGGTTGATTGTAAGAACAAACTAGGCAAAACCCTCTCCCGCTGGAAAGGACTTGCCTCCTCTTTATCATACAAAGGTAAAATTCTTATTGTCAATCAGCTTGCAGCTTCTAAAATTTTCCATTGCCTAGCCGTTCTCGCACCTCCAGACGACCTCCTGAGTGAACTCCAGGATATGCTCGTCGATTTCGTTTGGTCCAGTAAGAGACACCTCCTTAAGAAAACCCTTCTATATCGTAAACCCGACAGGGGAGGCCTAGGTCTAGCTTGCCTCCAAGCACGCGTGCTCACCTTCAGACTCACTCTCATTCAACGTTATCTCAAACTCAATCCGCATCCTGTGCATATCATGATTAGCCACAATCTGCATAGATACATGCATCTCAATCTCGACTTCCAACTCTTCCTCACTCACACTTCATCCAAATTCTTCATAAGCCTTCCTCGTTTCTATGGTGAGCTTTTGCGTGCTTGGAAGGTATCCGGAGCTCGCGTCGAAATACCACAGGACTCGATCAACCATGTTCTTAATCTCCCACTTAATAGCCCCCTTCTCACTGACAAAGCTGACGATGAGGTTGCTTTTCCTGTGCGGCTCCACTCACACGGCATCACGCTCGTCAAGCATCTCATCGACACAAGCATTGGCACATGGAAGGATGTAAGAACTTTTCAACCCCATCTTCCAGTTCTTCGCCACCTCTCTCTCCGACTCCTTCACAAAGATCTTCAAAATATCCATCACGCACTGATCAGAACTTTCCCAGTCATCTTCAACGCCACCGGTGTCTGCCCAGCAGCCCTTCGGAACATCTCGACATTTCCAGATGCTCCAATAGATTTTATCATCTCATCCGACTCCAAAGGACTATCCGCCACATCAAAGACAATATACAACATGTTCAATGGCAAAGTCAACTTAAATCCAGTTCAAACCAGCACCTATTGGCATGACACCGGTGTGCTTGACAAATCAACATCTATCCAATGGAAAGAAATATATCAGTTGCCTACTACAAAGAAAGAAGGAGATACACAGTTTAAACTGTTGCACACAATCTTACCCTCTCTGCCGGTTCTGCATCACTTCAACCCTGACATATGCTCTTCTTGCGGTTGGTGTGGAGAGAGAGGGACACTTCTTCACATGTTCATCCTTTGCCCTGCCATACAACCTGGACTCAACCTTCTCTACTCGCTACTACATCGCATCCTGCCAGATCTCAAACTCAACTTTGACCTCTACTGGACTTTAGTCCCGAACGTGAAGGGTCGCTGCAAAGGGGCAGTTCGCCTGTCAAACTTCCTCATCGTCAGCTTTAAACATGTCATTTACTGGTTATATCAGACCTCTCGATTCTCAGACCCCTACGTCATTTGGCGTAGTCGTGTACAGCACAGAGTCATCGTCGAGTACAACTATTACAAGCTCAGCAACAACCTTGCCGAGTTTTTCAAAAAATGGTCCCAGAACAACGCCCTTTTCACCACTGTCAATGCAGAGCTAGCATGGTTGATCTAGTCCTATTAGTCTTTTTTTTATTCTTTTAAACTGTATAATTTCCCTATGCCATGTCGGTATTTGGGTGTATATATTCCCTAGTTTATTTCCTTCTTTTGTAACATTTCTTTTTGATTGATTTACAGGAACACAGTCTCTTTTTTGTCTTCATGGTGGTGTCGAATGAGTCGGGCCCTCGGCGGTAGCTGCTGATACAGGGGTATGAGCAGAGGTGCTTACCACTATCACCTAAAGGTGTCTGACTCAAACGTCACTTCCAGACGCTTACTTTTTTGTGCAAATTCTCATAGGCTAATTGTTTTCTTATCTCCCCAAGCTTTCGGTCTCCCGATGTTTTTTGTAATTTTGTTATCTTCTTGGTTACATCTTTTGTATTTCAGTGATTTGTTTGTTGTATTGAATAAAGATTTCATTGAAAAAGTCAAGTCTTCTTCTTCTTCCTCTTCTTCTTCTTCCTCTTCTTCTTCTTCTTCTTCTTCTTCTTCTTCTTCTTCTTCTTCTTCTTCTTCTTCTTCTTCTTCTTCTTCTTCTCCTTCTTCTTATTCTTCTTCTTCTTCTTCTTATTCTTCTTCTTCTCATGATTAATTTAACAGAAAGTATGTCCCAAGAATTTCATTTCCGACACTTAAACAGCATCTGTTTGATAGCTCTCAGATGACCCAATCATTTTCAATTTCGCTATTGTTATTTGTTTTATACAATAATAAAATACGAAATAACATGAGTTAATTGAAGACCAAAGAATTGCATTAGGAGAAATAAATTTAAACTATGTTCTTTTTTAAACTGAGAATAAGTCCCCATTAAAGCAGGGTAGATGTTTAAGACGATATATCCGCGTGTTGTGTGGATAATTATGTTGGTGTTTTCCTGTTAGAGCGAAGTTAGATTTATCGTGCAGTTAAGCTGCGACTGAAGACAATTAATTTCCACGTGGGGCAAATAATTATGTCCGACATACACCACTGTGCTCGACAAATAAGACCATTGTAAGTGCGATCCATTATGCTTGACACACCATTAACTATTAGACACTCTTTTTCCCCTCGGAAATACTGTTTATAAACTTAATGCAATTAATTCCGTTGCTGTATAGAGACGCACAAACCTTCAGTCCATTGCTTTGGACATGTTAACCACCCAGACCAAAAAAAAATAGTTTTGGTGGTTACCATTAAAAGGTGTGTCTGACTCAATCGGTTCCCCTGTTGATCAGACCGTGGCTTTGGAAAATGTCAACACTGTCCGAGATTATTATCTCCTGAACCGAAACATTTTGCCAACGGGCTCTCTTTCCCGAAGACACGTTTGGCTTCCCTCATACATTTTAAAGGAACGTTTCGCTTGAAATAGATGAAACAATTTGTCTCCGGAAAAACAAATTATATCAACGAATTTGATGGACTGAAAACAAATTGAAATGGACAGAAAACAAAGTGTTAGACAAAACACAATCTATCGTTTACGCAAGTTTGTTTTTTCTTCTGTTTACATGCATTAGCGCTTCACAAAACAAATGTAGTATATTTTTTGTCCATTGGCACTTGAATTACTCTGTGGGTGGGTGGGTAAGTGTGGCCTACTTTCGTTCTAAAAGTTAATTCCGATGCAGTATCAATTACAGTTCTGTTGCCGAAAATCCAGGACCAGTTGATTTCAGACTAGCAGAGAAGTGCTGTTTAACAAAAACACAAAAATCCCTGCCAGCTGCATCACGTAATCGAAACATATTACCGCTGCCTTAGAGAGCGGCTCCAACGCCAAATTTAGCTTTGTGAGGCAGTAATTTTCCAGTAGATGGAGTCCATATGAAAGTGGATGTTTTTTTTTACAAGTCTTAAATTTCACGATAAAAAGGGTTTAAAATTCTATTGTCTTTGACTTGACACCCTTCCAGTGCGAATTTTGTCAGCATCTAAGCAATTCAGTGACGTCAGATTTTAAATATATGGGAAAATTCAATGACGTCAAATTTCAAATATATGGGTCTGTACATTTTCTGCACAGAAAATGTTTAGTTCATTCCCGAGTTTGTATCATATGCAATCTTGGCTGACGCACAAATTCCTCTTTGGAATGTATACAGACAATCTGTTTTGTTGATATCTAACGACGTCATGTTTCAAATTTCGCTCTGAAAGAGTATAAAATGTACAACGAAATTACGTTATCCACTAATTTAACATGAGGTCAGAGATTCGTAATTTCTGTCCAGTTTCATTAGGACTCTATTTATTGGAAAATGAGTGCATCACAGAACTGAATTTAACCTTGGAACCCCGCTTTAATTCCAGCTGCGTTCATTTGTGGAATTAGTTCATTATGTTAATAAGAAATGTATTATAGAAAAATTGAATTGGAAAGGCCAATGTAATGAAATTTACAAAAAAAGTGCAATAAAATGCTCGGTCTCATTAAGAGACCGTTTACTGTCCTGGCCAAATAAATAAACAGCTCTATGAATCACTGGTCCGCCAGCAGCATGAGATTTGTTGTCTAGCTTTGAGATCCTTGGGATTATGATGTTTCAATGCAGCGGCTTGGAAGGACCTCTCTAGAAGGCAGACAGAGGTCCATTACTCTAGAGATGGCTCATAAAAATCATGAATAATCTAGCCGACGTCAGTAGCCTTTGTAAATTCAACCCTGCTAACAAAATCACCAGAAATTAACCACGCTCTGGAAGTCCAGGTCCCATTTGCCCAAACCGACTACTTCAAATTATTCAAATTTTTGTTCGCACTCCAAACATTGGAACGCTATACCAGGCAATGTTGTTCACAGCGCTACTCTGAACGTTGTCAAATCTTCTCTTAAGGAATATTTTCTCATGATGGGCCCTTTCGCCTTGTTATACTTGTGTTCCCATAAAGGCGGGAGTGCGGCACTCGGCTGTGGCCTCTCTTTCCAAGAGAACAGGCGTATGCCTCCACCTACAGGTGTCGTGCTCTATAGACCCCGCTGGTTTTTAAAGTATCTCTGTTTTAAAGTTTCATTCGTTTGTTGTGTCCAGTGCCGATTTATTTGCTCGTCAGCCGACAACTGCAGCAACTACCATGTTTAGATCAGTTGTGATTAATCGATTTATTAATTGCATCGGTTAATAAAGTACAAAGCCCCTCAAGGGACATACATTATATGATGAGGAATAAATTAACGTACGAAAAAAAATTGAGTTCTTTACTTCGTGCTCGAAATGCTCGAGAAATCAGCAGGCTTCTTGTGTGATACTTGAACCCACGCACCCGCAATCTAGTGCAGATAATGTTTTTTAAAAAAATTGACCACCGAGCATACCCGGTGAGGACAGGCCAGTTGGAATGCTATGGCAGGTATCGCAACAATGTAATTGATGTACTTATTGCATCAGTGTAAAAAAACCAAACACGATTGTGAACCCTGGGGGTCCAACTGTAAACTTGCAATGCTTTGCATAGCGTGTAAATTATTAGCTGGCTTAGTTCTTACTAAGCAACACTAGGAAGCAATGAGCGCTTTTTACGAGTCATTGTAAAGGTACATAATGCTTCCGCGCCATCACGTTTACCACTGGGATAGGTTGACAGTTTCAATCACGCCCTGATGCGGTCAGATGATTCCGACGGCAAGGTAACTTGTCGCTCTGTATCAGACGCTCCAACTCATACAAGCTTTCTAACAAAACTGCATCGGGGGATAAAGATTACTTTGTATTTTGGGGGTCTTAAGCATAACATATAAAGTTCTATTTATACACTGCGGCATTGTGATGACGATTGGGGATCGGGAAAGCATGTGGCAGATATCAGTTGTTTTTGTTTTTGTTTTTTTTGTTTTTTTGTTTTTTTGTTTTGTTTTGTTTTGTTTGTTTGTTTGTTTGTTTGTTTGTTGGGTTGTTTGTTTGTTTGTTTGTTTGTTTTTGTTTGTTTGTTTGTTTGTTTGTTTTTTAATACTGAGATACAAAGATACAAAGGAACGTTATTCCTGTTCATAAGTCAGTACGTCACACGCATTCGCACCTACTGCACGATGGAGCCCGTTTGTGTGAAGTGGGCGTGACTTAACCGTATGGTGGTAATTACTGTCCATGAGCGAATCGAAATTTTTTTAGTTGAGGGCCAAGATACAAGAACGATTTTCAGTAGTACGAATTTCAGTGAAATAATCAAAGGTGTGAAAAGCAACTCACACAATCAAGTCCTTACGGCGTTGGGTACGGGGCCTGCTTAAGGACCCCGGGAAATTATGATTCTAAGTTTTACCTCTCTTTTCTGCGCGAAATTTGCCCGCAGTCAATTACATAGTTGCAAAGCTTGTATCAACTTGACATTTTGCATGTAGTTAGACTATAACCTGAAGTTTCAGGACGAAGATTGACGTCATGATGACGTCATCAGATATCAAATTACTGTGGTAATAAACATTCAAAAAGTAATCGAAATAATTTGTTTACAACCGTTTAGTACAATAGCAGCTTGACATGTTTGTGCAGGTGACCTTGCCTAAGGTCAACTTCCAGTCCTAACCTAACTTCCTGACCTGAAGTTAAGGTTTATAAGTATAAATAGCAATATCTCATAAACCGAATATTAGATTGTCACCTTACTTTGCCGTATTATTAAGGTTTACATATGCAACATCTGTGCAAAGTATGAAATTGGTCACAGATTTCAGTCAGAAATTATGGTGCGAAAACTGTAACTTGCGACTTATTTTTGACGAATGTTAACGTGCTAAAGTCTTCTCGGAGTAACTCATGGCTATTTCTATGTTGTCATAATTATACAAACGTATACAGTCCCAGTTGGCAGTGAGCTAACTTCCCTTGTGCGTCTATTATCTGAAACACAGGGCTTGTACAAACAACGGCCGTTTTATCACTTAAGCTGCTGGTGCCACCAAGCCACTAAACAGCCTTTATGCGACCTGAACATATGGAATTAATTTCAACACTCGTTGGATATACTAGCGGGATGCCACGCTTTGTATTATGTTGTATGTAAAGATCGGTAATGGAATGAATGTAACTCATAAGGAATTTGATTTGTTGAAACTTTACATGTAGTTAGACTATAACTTGTAAGGCTGAGAAAGTTGTGACGTCATGATTATGTCATTAGGATTGGAATTTTTAGATTTTAAGCATTAAATTTATAAATCTTTGAAAATCTATATAAAATCAAGCACAAGAGACTTTTGGTGGCTTTTTGCGGGATTATATTTTAGTAATACATGTCTTCATTTTTTTTGTGCGTGACCTCGCGTGACCTCGACTTCCGGTCAAAACCGGAACTGCCTTGTGTTTTAAAAGTGGCAACTTTTGTCAAGTTGTTTTCAACAACGTTACAGTCCATCAATGGTCTGCTTTTAAAAAATAGGACTGTTGACGTCATAAAATTCAAGAGCGCTCTCTAGCGGCAGATAAAATACACTTCAAAATTAACTTTTAAAGTTTATGGTATTCATTTCAAAAGTACATATAATAATCTTTATGCAGACAACATATGTGCGAAGAAGTAGATTGATGACGTATGGTATTACATTAAAGGTGCACTTTTTGAAGTCCTCTATCTACCTAACTACATATTTGGATGACTTGAAACTTGGTATGTTGTAAGACAATGTACTTTATTGCAAAAAATGTTGAGTGACGTCATGATAACGTCATATGTGATGATTTATATTTTTTTATTATTGATCACTTTTTAAATAGCTTGAGAACGAGACAAACTACAATCAAAATTGTTCTTGCACTAGGCTTGCAAGGTCACTAACCCATAAAATGTGTAGTGACGTCACATTGACGTCATTACTTGTCACGTTGCATTACCAACAAAGTAAGGGTTTAAAAAGATCTATATTGTTACGAATTTCACAATCAATTTTTTTTTATTGTTCTTGCACTAGGCTTGCAAGGTCACCAACTCATAAAATATGTAGTGACGTCACATTGACGTCATTACTTGTCAAGTTGCATTACCAAAAAAGTAAGGGTTTAAAACGATCTATATTGTTACGAATTTCACATTTTTCGTACTATAGTTCTATCTTTGAGTCCCGAACATCACTGTTTGTCAGGTGACAAACACTAAATTTTAGTGTGTGTGTGGGTGTGTGTGTGTGTGTGTGTGTGTGTGTTTTGGGTTTTTTTTTTTGTTTTTTTTTTTTATCGTGGGGGGGGGGGGGGGCTACAGCCCCCTTTGCCTCCTCCCTGGATCTGCCAATGACCGGTTCAAACTTACAACAGGATAGACTCAGGTGACTTGAGACCTGCGAGAGTTACCTCATTGGCTCATTTACTGTGATCACAACATTATTTAAAAGAACTGGACGATCCGTTTAGATATCAACAATTGCTTGAACTGCTGCTGACTGAAGGTATAATGCTGTAAGGTGAAAAGAATTTTTGAATAAGCATCTCAGGCACTCTGGCCCTTAGCCGTACCTCATTTCCGGCGACCTGAATATAATTGTATATTAAATAGCGGTATGATATCGATCGAAGGTTGAGGTGCGGTAAGATATCCTTTGTGGATCTTAACGTCAATTACTGCCCCTTGGAGTGTACTTTTATTGTGCCATTAAACTTTGGTATCGTTACAATGAACTCATGAGAACTCTATACCAGATAGAAATTATGTGAACCCTTTTGTTTGGACAATGGAAGTAAGATCTGTCCGCAAGTGGGTTCTATCTCGGTCACTCTTTATGTTATGATAAGGGGGAGTGTGTGAATTTCTTTTAAGCAGTATCGACGTGGAATACTTCGAATAAAAGGTTGACTCAATGCTCCATGCACTGGCAGGACCCAATTACGACATTACTGGTAACAGATCGTTGCGTGTTAATGCATAGGAGACCTAATCGTTATTTGAGTGAAATCTACCATAAAAACTCGCATACAGTGCAATATCAGATGGTTGGAGAAGCGTTAATTTGACAATACAAGTATGTTATTTAAAACTACTCAGAGAATATAGATTGGGCATCTATAAGCTGGGTGCTGTAGAAGGCCTGTACAAAGAATAAAACTATACTAAATCATTAATTAAATAAAGTAGTCAGGTTTAATTTGAAACATCTCTTAGTTATATTCAAAACATTGTTAATGGCCCCACGTTTCGACCCCAGCATAGTCTTCCTCTCTGCTAGGGTCGAAACGTGAGGCCATTAACAACTTGTTTGCATTTATACAACAGGTCCTTGTGGTTAGTAAGCAGTTTGCAACATTTTATTCCTTTGAAATATCCTGTTGGAACGTAAAGCAGTCTGATAAATATTTAAGCCAGGCACGTTTGATTGAAGGTGTTCAAATTAGCAGACAAACTGTGTCCAATCCTGACTTTAAAATGAGCTTTACCAATTGACAGCTCCCTTTAACCACCCTATCACGCTAGCATTATACCAAACTGGTAATTGTTTAAAAAGGGTATGCCCACAGTTTTAAATTCGTTTTCATTTGGGGCTCATTTGGGTGTGAACATGGATATTCCTGCAAAAAGCCTCCATTTGAGTTGCACCGGGCACTGTTGTTTGGGTACCGATTTCTAGGTCAGTGGTTCAACCCAGGCATAAGGGGCAGTCACCTTGCTGTGTGGTCATATGCCGATAGGGGACCTTCTGAATTTGTACTGAACTTTTGCCCCCAGCCAGGTTGTTTTTGAACCCACTCAAGTAATGTTTTGTTTTATTTCATTTATTTTTATTTATTATTATTATTATTGAACTTTCAGGGTTGATTTGGGATTGTATGCTCCCCACAAATTTATGGTATCATTATAATCGATTAATACAAGGAAATATGGAGCTGTACTTCGCTAAAATGATCTAAGAACTGTAAAAACGAATGAGATATATTTAAGAAAGTAAATGGCATATTTTAATGACTCTAAAGTATTCACAAGTCAAACACCTTTCACGGAACAAAAAATGCATGTATCGGCGATTTCATAACCTCAGGCAACAATACATCTGACATTTACAAAGTTTCTGAATGGGGAATTGTTTTTTATTTAAATGTTTTCGTGTTTTTGGGGGTTTTTTTTCCCGAGTCCCATGCAGCATTTCCCATTAAAAAAAAAGTTACATTAGTATTATGAGAAACTCTTTCAACAAGGATGGGCGATTCGCTAAGTGAATATTAACACGTCCCTGGTGGGAGAAGAGGAAACGATCCCCGTGTTTTCATTTACACAGCTGCTCATCCTACGGCCCAAAGGCAATGATGTAACCTCGCTACTCGGCAAGCGTCTTATCATCATCGTGCATCGCGTCTTAACGTACCGGTAGTAAGGTATGAGGATTTCCTTAGGCCCATCAACGGATAGAATTAAGACGCCGGTGGCTAAACGGAGCACAAGGCTTGCGCGCAAGGACAGGGTTAGAGTGAAGGGGTACAATGGAAAACAACCACTGCATGCGTAACGTCAATAGACAGGACTATCCCCATCCTGTTCTACACAATTAACAAGTAAATGAATAAGGGAATAAGGGAATAACAACAGTGTGAGGACCCGGTATTCACTGGAGCCAAAGGCGAGGTCTTTTAACAGCGGACAGCCACTAAAGAAGGTCATTACCACGCAGTGAAGACCTGGTCCTCACACTGTTGTTGTCATTAATAAATACCTTTTAGCGAATAAAATACGAATAAAAATCATCAAAGGTTGTGATTTAACTTTCACCGATCAAACCCCCGGGAATTGTGACACAAAAATCTTCCAAAGTATGGGAATTTTTTAATTAGGCATGTGACCGATCCACTCTACGCGCCGCTCAAATATGGTATCCTGCAAAAGAGGCATCAAATCATAGAGCAACTGGTTCCCCTTTCAATCTTCTTTGATTTGTGACCTGTCTGACTGCATGCAGTTTAGGGTGACCACGAATACCGAAACAGCAACCGACACAGTAAAAGTCGACCTGTTATATCGATGACTTCTCTTTCAAGTTCTGACAACAATCTTGATTTGACATTTCTTATGACTTTTTTTTTTTTTTGTATCGACGTGCCCAAAACACCCATATGCCTCTTGATAAAGTTTTGGTTTCGACGGCAACGCACGCTTCACTGAAAAAATGGGCGCCATACCTCATCGAGCCCTAATCTAAGGATCATCGGAAGTGCCATAAGACTTTGCGAGATTCTGGCATAGTTTTAGTCGGTTCCTTGACCAAAGATTCCCTGACGACTCTTGTTAAAAATCTTAGGTCAGGCATCATCCAAAGCTAAAAATAGATTATGACGTAATATATATAAATATCCATTACTTGTCACAAACGGTGGACGATGCCATTGGATAATAAACGGGGCGCTGATTACGGGCTTTGTTTATTTTCTTTTTGTTTTGTAAAAATGTTACAAATATATTCAAATAAAGTGTTGAATCTGTTCGGGAAAAAAGAAAAGAAAAAAAGAAAAACGATCATGGGATGTGTTTGCAAAATGTTAGAATTTTTATCAACAAAAGAAATGCCCGACCATCAACGACACCGTCCGAATGTTGACGGCAACGATTTCGGAACATTTTGGATTTTCGGAAAAGGAGGAATTCCTCCTTTTTTGTCACGTGACCTTTGGGTGATACCGGACCCTAAAATCGACAGAGAATAGTCGGAGAGTTTTGGGTCTGTGAACCAGACTAGCATAATGTATGTCGGGATGAAGACATCCTACCGTCCTTAATCATTATATCGGGATATCGACTTATTTGCCCATTCGGTATCGAGATAAATTAAGTCAGGATCTCAATAATTTGGTTGGCACTTCGAGAGCTACCATCACGTACTACAATCAGGGTGTAATGTCATGATTCTGCTTACCAAGGATGTTTGTGCTTACGCACGGCATGATGTGCTTTACAGAGCGCAGTAAGCAAATAGTTCTTCGGTAAGCGAGCAATGAAGTTGGACCCAGATCATTCCAGCCAATTTAATCTCTAAGTCAAAAAAAAAAGATGTTCTATTCACCCTATTCAGTCTCTTAAATACAATTTCAGAGCAGTCGTCTTCACACAAAGAGAGGTTTCTAATCAAAGGGTGAAACCGTAATCGAAATGAAATTGGGTCCTGGGCTGTCTCCTTCATTCTAAAGCCCGTGTCCGAATTGATTGCTTCGGCAGTGGCTACGGCCAGAGTGCCACAAAGTCCCAATTTCCAAGGTTGTCGTTGCAGCATCACTTGATTAGTACATTTCATAAGATGAATTTTCAGTTAAACTGACATTGAAGTTGAACTACGACGGGCGTATCAAATCGCCCATACGACAAACAGTGGTTGAGTTATGAGACCCAATTTAGATGCCTAGTATTTCGTCAGTGTTTTGTGTAAGATTTAATAGTAATAAACTTAAAGCAGTTTCCTAAAAAATTCACAAATAAAACACTTTCTTGACGACTGACAGAGTATACTGTCCAAAACGTTGAGTCAACCGGTTCCTTCGGAACCACATGTACTCAAAAGAGATATAAACCACATGGTGGCACCGTAAATCTTTACTTTATCAATACAAAGAATTACACATTGTGATATTGGTTTTATGCTTTACATGGTGAAAAGATATCGCATACATATTTTTAATCGAAGTCAAATAAACAGATTGGGAAAAAAAAGATCAACTACAACCCTTGATATGACAAATTTTAATTTAAAATAAGACTTGAAGGTTTGCATAATGGGGGTTTAATAAAACAAAAACGGCAACTTTTGTATACATTCCTTGAATGTTACACACGGTCATGTGCAACACAGTTGAAACACGTACTGTCACAACTGCAGTAAAATGTCACGGTACAGAGGTAAGGCATAAGGACAACAACAGCAGCAGACTTAAATGAAAATCGGGCCATTTGGTGACTCGTCGCGTCTTCAGGTAAAAGCCAAATCTTATTTAGGCGTTCTGGACCGCAATGCTCTTGTCTGCAGCCCAGACATCCCATACTAAATACTATTTTCAAAGATTTATTCAAATTTTGAAAGCACTGATTTCTTCCTAAGCTGTGTTCAATTGATCTAACACAGTCCAAAAGAAAGATGTATTGCTGCATCAACCGTACATTTAGCTCACTTTAACAGCAATAAGACCAACTACATTATAATTAATCAAATGAATACAGTATACAAAATATAAGTTATTCTCTCGGCAAAAAGAGTAATAAATTTTACTTCCCAGCTTCGTTCTCCGCAGCATTTCTATTTAAGCCGTTTAAGAAAATAGTGTGTTTCGCCTTGTAACTATGAGCGCATTCTGTAAAGATGGTTGGTATTTACCCACGCATTTTGAATCAATCGCCGCATGTTTACAGAAGAGCGCGAAATAATCGGGTTACCCTATTTGCCCGAGTGCTCGAGGTTACTTGGTACCAAGGTTCGTTATAAAAACAGATTTTAAAATGAAATTTTTAAGGAATAGTCCATTTTCACATCCGCTGCTTCCTAAAAGCGAATAATTTATTTTATGAGCTCTCACGTTGAAACTAATCGATTTGTCCACGATGATCACCAATTATGTGATATGTTTTAAACCCATTCAGATTGTATTTATTACCCATTATTTAAATGCATCTGTAAGAGACAAGTGAAATGTGTCCAAAATGCCATCAGTTTGTTTTTTTTCTATTCAACTATTCCTATGTTAAGGGAACACTATTTTTGACACATTTCAAATGCGCCTTTAAAAAATGGGTTATAAATACAAGCTGAACAGAAAATAAAGTTCACATATCGGTACTAATAAATTCAAAGGAAATTTCCTCACAAAAAATGCAATTAATGAGAGACAAAATTGGAGGACCTTCGAAATCCCCGTTTCTTATTCGATTTGTAATAAGCAAATATTGATATTATGAACATGCACAAAAATCCCTGGCCAAACAATTTAAAAACGCTGTCGTCTTGTTTTTACTAAAAATGTTACTGCCATATGTTGATGTTTTTCAAAGGTCGGTTGGCTGTTTGATGTTTCTCCTAAAAACAAGAGGAAAACCATTTATGTGATTAAACAGTGAATACACTTCCCCCCCCCCCCCCACAAAAAAAAAAAAAAAAAAAAAAAACATTTTATGTATTATCGCTTTAAACTGATGGCCCTGTACAAATACTAATTTTTATTGTGTGTTTGAATTTTTTTGTTGAAATGTAGATGTTGGGTTATTGGTAAACCGTGTTAAATCTACCCCAAATAAACCCCAACCACTTGGTTTAAGACTAGAGAAAATACAGAAAAAACAGAACGCCTTGAGTGTGTATACATCTGCCTTTAAAGAGGACAGTGACCTCACCGTTACGGTTCTGTCAGATTTCATTTTTTCTCTACGATTTAAATCAACCGAAAGAACGATTGGTTTTTAAAGTCTAGAGACATAAGTGACATTTTAAGATGGCCATTTTCAATACAATCCGACGCCACGAATATTTATGAATAGTAGACGTTCGGCTAGTGACCCAATTCACCCTACGTCTACGTTGTCATCACAATAATCTTGGTTGCGCCATTTCGGAATTTAATATACCAGTGTGATGAGATGTTCCCTGCCACGTTAGACAAAAGGAAAAGAACCGAACAATGCGTCTCCATATTGGGAAATTCTAAACAAAAGGATGCTCAACAAAGATTGTTGTGTACAAATCTATGGGGGTTGTTAGATACAGGGACAAAGGAAAGAAAAAAGGACGTCCCCACAAGGATGCAAGAAATAAAACGTCTATGTTATACTATGTAGTCCGATTTCTAGGCAACGTGGCGTTTACACGCTTACCTGTTTACTACGGTGAGCGTTGCACAATCACCGCCTGTGACGTGCGTCCAAGGGGTCAATTAGTCTTATTATGAATATGCTAATTACATTCACGCATGCATACAGACATTATTGGTGGGCAAACGCCAGAGAGTTGCGCAGTAGGTAGACGCACAAACGCGTGTGCGTTACGCCACCATTAGCCCTACACAAACAGGCACGATGTTTCCTCATTTTGCCCACCAGGACCCAATTTCACAGAGCTGCTTTTAAGCACAAATGTAGCTAAGCACAAACAAAAATTATGCTCACCAGAATAGGGGCACCAGCCAAAGTAGCGTGTCACATAAACAATTTATGACTGGTATCCTGCTTTTTTTGCTAAGCAGAAAATAAATGAGAAGAATTTTCTGCTTAAAAGCGGCTCTATGAAATTGGGCCCAGTAGTGTTAGTGAGAACGCGTGGGGTGCATTTTACATAATATTATTTTATGGGAAGGGTCTATGGGGGCTGTTTTAGTGGCTCTTAATTTGTTTGTACTGAACACTCTTTTTTCTTCTTGTTACTTGATTGCTGTGTTTGCTTTTAAGGGCTTTGCATGCACTCGCTATGTCCTGTTTGATTATTTTAGGATACGGTATTAACTATCGTATCACTTTACTAAAAAAATAGAGAGAAAAAGTTCTACGAATTTGAGCGTTTCTTTGAATCCTCGTAATTGGATTTCTTACACTAAATACAAATCTGCTCGCAATCTACGGAATTATGACATTGAAATCATTACTATACAAAAAACAATAAATAATCAACAGAACGAAAATAACTATAATGACAAAAAAATCACAACAGAGTAAAACGCCACAATGGACAAGGCATTAATACACCCGTCGGGTCATTCCACACAAAAATGAATTGCATGGGAAAATACACTACAGTTCATACCAGCATGAGCAGAATAACTTTACACAATCAGCAAAGGTTTATTTAACAGGACGCATTATTACGTTCACAAATAAAACCGAAATAATAGCACTTTCGGGTTAAACTAATTTCATTTAATCTAACTGAAAGATTGATGCACTCATTTACTAGTATGGTTTGCTTCTCGGGTTTGGTGATTTTTCCAGACCTAAAAAACAATTAAGCCTCGATAAAAGAAACTCTCGAATCTCAACCAACGGTTTTGACTATAAATGAAACGATTCTCATATGGAAACGGACAATATTGACTCTTGCCTTTTATAAGATGAATACACAAACTATTGTCAAGTATTCTACGAGGTTCCAGAAGGGAACGTGTTCGGCTGTCACACGATCGGAAAAGCGGGCAACCCTGCCTTCGCCGAAGAAATTGCTTTTCTCCACCTAGGGTATTCGACGGCCTTCCGTCACCTTTATTGACGAGGAAATTCAACAGACGCATTTTGTTTCCACCCCCCCCCCCCCCGAACAGAATTTAAGTTCGAAGTTTCATCAGGACATTTATTCATGCGAGGAAATTGAGCATGTTTTGTTTTTTTCTCGAGTGCATTATTACTTCCAAATCAGTTTTTTTTTTTTTTTTTTTTTTTTTTTTTTAGCCTCCAGGCGTTGTTTTTATTCCGTATCCACGGGCAAATCAATGTAAAAAAAAAAAAAAAAAAAAAAAACAACATGATCAAAATATAAATGGAAGTTGCAGATCGTAGATCCTAACTGTCAAACATTTTTTTTTCAGGCTCATATACCCTTCACATCTGCTCCTCACACGATACCTTGGTTGGTCGCTACACCATGACTAGCATTTTACAGAAATTCAACATTTTCCTAATCGGTGCACTGCGTGTTGTGACAACACGTAAACCACAATGTAAAAATAATTGACAGCATCTGAGATTGTAACGTGTTGTGAAGTAACGCAAAGTTAGGAATAATAGAAAACGTACCAGAGGCACACACGAGGCGCGTAAAAGGCAATGATTAAAAGTTCTAGTTAGAAGACGTTGATGTTTCACGATTTCTGCTGTCAACACAAAAGTAGGCCTTGAAGACAATCGTGTCGGTTAGTGATGACGTTTTGGAGCCGGAAGTGCAATGTTAACGAATGGTGTACATGCGTGTACATAACCGTTCGTTATACTGCACTACCGGCTCCAAAACATTCCTCACTTACCAACAGGATACACGATGTAATATTTCCGAATATTTCCGAATATTTCTTGCTTTCCTTGGATAGTACACAAGGACAGTAGGCTTAATAAGACTTCAAGGTTTGCATGGTAGGGATACAGCATAAGGATTTGCGGCGACACCACCATGTGGTTTAAATCTCTTTGGTGTATATGTGGTTCCGAAAGGAACCGGTTGACAACGTTTTAGACAGTCTCCCGACGACGGACAGAGTTATACTATCACCGCAAATCTATACTTATTGACAGTTGGCTTCTTATATGATAATTTCCCTTATCTAAATCGTTGTCATGCTATTAGGCAAAATATTCCTTGTAGTCAGGTGGCTTAGTGTTAAATTTCAAGATTACATGGACAAGGCAGAATCAATTATTATTGACTTTTGAAGATTTAATATTTACCCATATGTTTTGTACACACCATTTGTACTATATTGATGCTGCTATTGTGTATGTAAAAAAAAAATACGGCTAAATACTAAATCTTAAAAAATCAATAATAATTCATCCCTAGCAGGGTAAAATCTCTAACTTCGTGAGTAGTCTCTACTAGGGTAGGGCTACAACATTATCTAAGTCTCATTCCTGAACTCTCTTCCTAACTGGAGTTATGTCCTGCCCCCTCCCATGAAAATCCGGATGGCTCCTATCCTAACATTAATTAGTAGCCCTAGTGCCAAAAATGGTGTTTTTGTCCGCTGTGTCTGGGTAATTTCACCAAGCCACCTCACTACTTTGTGGACAGTGTGAACATTTACATTATACACACCATCCGATAAAAAAGTTCCGATTTGTTACGGGCGCAGTACAGCAGCCATACTGCTGGTAAATAGACGCTAATGAGGTAAAAGGTCGATTTTCTTGAACAAAAAGTCTGTAATTTAGTTACACATTCTCCTGTTCGTGTGAGCGAGTGTATTCATAAACAACTATCGAAGATAATCAAACCATTCTCATCACGTTGATTTTGTTTTATTCTAAATTTAACAAAGCTAAAGACCGAACAGGTGGTTTTTGTTAATATCGTATTTTAATTACTATTAGTTTTTTGTATTTCGTTAACCTCGAACACTGCCATATCTTTCCCGTAAATGAGGAAAAATACACCTTAATTTATGAGTTTGCGCTGAGTTTGTACAAACTGGATATTTAAACATTTAGAAACTTGATACAAAAACCACCATATATAAAGTGGACTTATTTATTTATTATTAAAAAAAATAGTGAAATTATTAAGCAAAGGCCAACACTTCTAACATAAAACTCATTTGGATTTAAGTTAGTACAAACCGAAGATGTAAAACATTAATAGGACATTGAAACTACAACATTAAACAATAATACCACATGTAACCAATATCAACAAAGGCACTCTCTATCTCTCCCTTTTTTCTCTCTTTTTATCTCTCTCTCTCTCTCTCTCTCTCTCTCTCTCTCTCTCTCTCTCTCTCTCTCTCTCTCTCTCTCTTTTCCAAGACCGCATTTTTATGCAGCTTCCGTTTGCAGATGCTCCCAGACTACACAGTAGGCATTCATGTAATTAGTCTGTTTAAGCAGCGGGCAACATTCCTCGGTATTCAAAAGGAAAAGTGAAGGAAATTAGAGATTACATATTGAACAGGGGGTGCCTGAGTGAGTCCATGCATCCAGGCCCCTGAACAAGATGTTGCGACTGTTACCATGGAAACGTAGAAATTAAATTTCCAAATTGGACTGGGGATACATTAGCTACCTTCTAATTTGAGTAGGAGGATTTGCTAGTGTCTACGTGGAATGCTAAATTCCTCAAAGGTGAGTTTGTCACAAATAACACTGTACTTGGTTGGTTAAATCCCCCTGCAAAAGAATGTGTTCCACGCTGTGGGTTCGTTACATTGACACTCATGGTCCAGTGGGGGGAGTACGTCACATGCAATGTAACATGAACATGGAAAAATGGGGAAGCTTAGGCAATGCTTTCAACTACTGAAACAGCGAGAATCGCGCATTATGTTTCATGCTCTTGCTGGTGAATTCAATTATAAACCAGCTTGATCTTACGGCTCGAGGATAACGGTCTTCCCAGCTTGAAAACCCAACGGACCTTCTCATACAAATAAATAACAGATCGATAATTCATACAAATATGAAGAAGCTTTGGTGATTTCTGAAAAAGTAGCGTCTCCATTTCGATTAGGGAATCAGTCCCAAATTTCAGGGAACGAAGAAACAGAGATGTGTCTTGCTTATTTTGTTGCATTTTCTTTCTTCCGGGAGACACTGAATCTCTGAGAATCAATAAGCCTGCTATATTAAATCCACGGACAGGAAAAGTAATTTCCAACGTGAGCTCATTAAACAAGAAGTGAGTATTTTCTGTTGGGTTATGGGGTGGGGTTTTTTTCTCCTTTTTTCTCCTTCTTCTTCTTCTTCTTCTTCTTCTTTTTTCTCTCCCCCTCTCTCCCCCTCCCCCCCTCTCTCTCCCTCAGTTTCCCCTATCTCTACCTATCACTCTCTTTATCTCTTTCTTTCAGTAGAAGTAAACGCTGGAACCTCCTTTCACTTGTCTATGAAGAGAAATCACCTCATCTGTCTTGAATGGTATGTCCGGACAGGGCGCTGAAAAACACCGAGGCCGATCACTTGTAATGGTTTCCCCCTGACCCGACAGGCATTTTTGAAGTACTAAATGGACATCATTATTAATAATACAAAACAGGACATTGTCACTACTGAAGAATCCGATCACGGGAGGATTCAGTGTGTCAAACTCAAACCAGGTTATCACCCACATGGGTTTAGGTTTTATTTACCTATTCATTTATTTTATTTTATTTTTATTTTTTACCTCTCGCTTTAATATCATGGGCGGCATCCTTGGTTTCACCTTTTCGTTTTTATTGATAATGTTCAATGTTCAATTAAGTAGTGGGCTACAAGAAAGAGTAATTCACCATTATTAATTAAAAAAATATTTTTTCAAAATGGGGGAAAAATCGAGTTCAAGTACAAACAGGAAATCACAATAGTAATAAAAAGGGGGGATATTGCCACTATTGAAGAATATGATCACATGGGGATTTAGATTGTTTAATTCAAACTAGGTTATCATTCCAATGGCTTTAG
Organism: Marthasterias glacialis; assembly: GCA_911728455.2. Taxonomy (NCBI): domain Eukaryota; kingdom Metazoa; phylum Echinodermata; class Asteroidea; order Forcipulatida; family Asteriidae; genus Marthasterias; species Marthasterias glacialis. The sequence goes on from OU452230.1 coordinate 4,868,442, forward strand.
GGTTAGTTTATATATGTATTTATGTATTTATTTATTTACCCCTCGCTTTAATAGTATATACATAGTTATGGATATTAACACGCAGGAGTATATTAAATTTCACTTTTTCCCCTCAAATTTATAATGTTCTGCCTGCCCTACAAATAAGTAGTGGACTAAGAGTAATTCAATATCATTGAAAAAAAGTTTTACAAATATAACAATTATATAAAATAAAATGTAAAAAAAATATATCAATTTACCCCCCCCCCCCGGACAATTAGCCCAAAAGTTTTTGTTGAGGGGCGCTCTCTATTGACAATTAAACGACAGGGAAATGTACATACACCAGACTCCATACTAAATTAATCGAAACTTGGCATAGGTGGGCACCAGTCTTAGCTGAACATCTGCACTCCACACACAAAGTGTTAATTTCCCATCCGATGTGATATCATTGATCTTTCTTTCTGTCCTTCTTTATCATCGATTCAAGAACATTTTATTGAAAATATATACCATTCTAAGAAGAAGACAGTTTGATGGTCAAGTTTGGCAGTGAAGATGTCAGAATTGTTTTCTATCTTGGTTGAAGGCAAGTGTATTTCTGATATGTTTATGCCTTGGATCATTATGTTTACCGTCTTAAAATTGTGCATATTATTCAGTCTATCATCGTTATGTTGAAAATCAAGGTTTATTGACTTTTTCATCTGATTGTAGGTTCGCTGTTACATAAAAGACAACATACAGATTGTACTTTCATACAGACCTCAGCTGCAATTTTTAAATTATTGTTTTTGATTTTGTTAATCTATTCATTTTATTTGTAATAAGGTACTCAAGGCGCTTATCATTGTCATTGTTTACAACAGGTTTTTGAAGTTTTCGAATTGTGAGACCCATTAATTATGTAGCACCTTATAAGGGTTTACAAGGTGCTGCGGCGCATTCAGCAGCCACTGCCAGAAACACCTGGGCAAAACCCCTTCTCCTAGCATTATAAGTGTAACTGGGTTCTTACGTGCATTACACAACGCACGGGACCTACGGCTTTACGTCCAATCCGAAGGAGGAAGCAATAAATGGTTAAGTGTCTTGCTTAGGGACACAAGTGTCAACACCTGAACTCGAACCGTCACTAATAGATGTCATCAAATATGAATTGAGAAAGCATTAAAAACATTCAATAAAATAAAAAATAAAATAACTATTGACAGAAACGGTAACAATTGAAATTATATAAAAATGAAAATAAATATATCTATATACAACAGTAACCAAATCAACCATTAAAACATGAAATAAATAAATAAACAAGATCCACATCAATAACCCAAAAAAGAAAACCAAAACGCAAACTTTGGACTTGAAACAATTTAATGAACCACTTTTATTTGCAAATGGGATTCATTATTTATCATGCTCGTTAAGTTCGCGGGAGGGTTAACGCGTTTGTTTAAACTGTGCATCTGTACAATTGTCTTGGTGTATTTAAGACATAGTTTTAAAAGTTCAACATCCATTTGTTTACACTTTAAACAATCGAGGAGTCGAAGTTGAAATCTTCCGATGATCTGTAAATGCTGCAGATGAGTCATTCAATGGATGTAGTACAATGGAAGTGTACATGGTCGTAGAAAAAAAATCTAGCATATGTATTTTTTTTCAAAGCAGGACTGACAGATGTACTAATGATTATTCAAAGTTTGCTAAATCTCTACTGACATCTGAGAGACATCAACAATTATTGCCAAATACCAGACAAATGACATCCAGAGGAAGCCCCAGCAATGCCGCTCAACTCAAATTGCCCCGAACAAGAGCAACAAGATACCAACAGTCGTCTATAACGTCCATCGTCCATCGAACGCTGAATTTGTATAACAATATTTCGAAATGCACTCAATTTACTGGGGCTGGGGGCTTCATTTATTTTTAACAGACATGTGGAATACGGTGGGGAAGAGTAAATAGAGTTAGCGATTGTTCGTTCCCGTGTCTGATTGGTCATCATAGATGTAATTATTGGTAATGTTCTTAACTTGCCTGGGGTTACATATAATTTCAAATTAGGTGCTTGGGGTAACATCTGTTTTTAAACCGTAATCTAATGTATTGTAATAAAATGCAAAACATAATAAGATCCTTCCAGTTTTGACAAGAGTTTTAAAGGATTGCACCTATGTTTTGTTTTTGGAAGAATTGATGCTTTTCTGCCCTCTAGTTTTTAATTTGAACTCTATAGATTTTTGTAAATGTTTTGTTTTATGCCCATCACTTGTGGTTGTTTTTCTTTTCTTTTTTCAGTATTGCTTTTTTTTAATAATGTTCCTTTAATGTAAGCACAATAAGATTGGCACCCTTTATCTAAATTGTTCTCTTTAATTTTGGTTGTTTATGTTGTTCGATTTTGGTGTAATTTTCATCGGTGTAATCAAAATAGCTTTTCGTCCTTGGACAGGTGCAAAGATTATATAGCTATATGCAAGTGTGTGCAAAATAGTACTGCTGTTGGGGTTCCATAGTTTAAAACTAATGCAAACAATTCAACGGCACTGCTCCACACTTTTCGCAATGATCTGCACAAAGCAAGATTTTAAAATGTGTATAGGCCTCAACAGGACTTAGACGTAAGAATAATGTTAATAATTTATTGACTCATTTGCATTGTAAAATGCTGTAAACTAAAATGTATAGCAACATTTGTTTATATTAAAGTGAACACACAAAAAGAAATAACAATAAACGATGCTGTGTAAGACATTTCCTCTGAAACTGTATAGCTTTCGCACAATTATTAGTGTGATGTTAATCTTCAAGTCGACGGCGAAACATACAGACTCTTTTTCAGACCTGGACGGTACAATGTATGTTTGAACTGCTCACACAAGGACTCGTGTTGCAACTTCAGGAGAAAAAAATTGAGGAAGAACGATAACACAATAGCGACGGAATGTTATATTAAAAGCGATTCAGATAAGGGCAGAGAATAACAATCTGTAGCAAGATACAAAAAAAAAAATGTTTAAGACCAGTGAGGAGCGTCTTCCAGACCAGGGGTGGATTTCACAAAGCACCTAGGACTCGTCTTATCTCGAGTTAGGACGAGTGTAACAGTTATAGTCCTAACTTATAGTTATAGGACGAAAAATAAGTTAAGACCGGTCCTAAGTTAGGACTAGTTTTGTGAAATCCACCCTATCACTGATATCAAACGAAACCTGTTGTTAAAATGGATATCGTAGAAATGAGGAGGTCAGTCTGAGCTGGTAGTCCTTGGGATTGTTTATCACTATGTACAAGAGGTTGTGGCTGCTGGCTCGCAGAGTGAAGATGAAGCTTTGCACAAAGGAATAGCAAGGCGGCCAGGTAGACTATAGCATAGACGAAAAGGAAAGTATGAACTTAATGGAGAAGGTATACACTCAGATTAAGAAAGGATTCAAGACGTATTGGAAGCGATTAAAGGGCCATGTGGGTGGAGTATCCCAGCACTGCGCCAGGTCCCAAGGAAAAGGTTGGTATAAATGTGTCAGTAAACTTTTTGGGTCGGCAAGTGCTGATAAATTGTACCGATAATCGGCACCAGTTGTCTAAAAGAACTGGGCAGGAAGAACAGAATAACTCGCAAACGGTTTCGGAGCAGTGAAGGCAAGAAACTTCTGGAGTGGTATTTGGGATCAGTCAGTTCCACATCTGAAAGATGAAATTGAAGGACGTACTACATCAGAAGGATTCCAGATTTGACATGGACAAGGTAAAGAGACAGTTTATATAAATGCCTAATTGGAAAGCCCGGGGTCCGGACCATGTGCACGGTTATTGGTAAGGCAAGAAACTTCTGGAGTGGTATTTGGGATCAGTCAGTTCCACATCTGAAAGATGAAATTGAAGGACGTACTACATCAGAAGGATTCCAGATTTGACGTGGACAAGGTAAAGAGACAGTTTATATAAATGCCTAATTGGAAAGCCCGGGGTCCGGACCATGTGCACGGTTATTGGTTGAAGAACTTCCGTAGTTTGTATGGACGAATGGCCCAACAATTGAAATACATTCCAAAGTACCCCTGGTTGCCTGAGGCGAAAACCGCTATTGAACACGAAAGATGTCAAGAAAGGCAACGTTGCAAGTACCATTATAGATAAAGTATTACATGGTTACCTATAACGAATAAGCAGCAAACTAGTATGATAGCAGCAGACCCATATCGCCATATAAAAGAACAGCAGTCGATTCTTGAGGGGAAAAAAGGGTTGCAAGACAATAATTGGCAATGGCATAAATCGACTATATACAAGAAGACAGTTGACACGGTGTCGCATATACTTGGTTATGGACTGTCTGGAAATGATTGAAGTGGTTGGTGCAGAAAAGTGTCTACTTCGAGACAACAAAATGACGTGGATAACAAATCTGCCGGCTAATAACGATGGGTAAAGCATAACAGAAGTATTTCCTAGGGTGACTTTTCGTGTCTTTACTACTATTTATACTGGCGATGATTCCCCTGTCGATGAAGGGGTACCGGCTACCGGTAGGCCTACGTGGTGAGAAAGGTTGCAAGATCAACTCTCTGCTGTTGATGGACGATTTGAAGTTTTCTCCCAAAGAATGAGGAGATCGATTCCTTGGGACAGACTGTCAGGATTTATGATATCGGCTTGGCAGTCTGGTCTGGAGAAATTTTATTCTACTAGATGGCGAGCAGTGCAGGCTTTTGGGTGAGAAAAAAAGCTACCGGTATCAGTTTTTCGGAGTTCGGAAGCAGACTACGTCCTTAATGAGGAAGCAAAGGTAGGGCTGAAGAAAAAGTCCGTTAGGGGTGTGAAAAAGAGTGTTTGAATTCAAAACTGAACTGTGAAAACATGGTTAAGGTAAATAACACATAAGCCGTGTATTTGCAGGTACTGTCGTTAGTGGGAAAACGAAGATCTACGACAAGCATGGATGAACAAGCGTGGTATATGTTACACCTAAAGGAGAATTTCAGCAGACTGAGGGTAGAGGGCAGAAGGGGCCTTACTGAGTGTGGAAAACTGCAAGTCAAGAGCACCGTGAACGCTTGAACATTGCCCAGAAGTACATAAAAGACATTGAAAATTGACCGAAGGAGTACAAGAGTAAAAGGAAAGAGGACAGGCGACGAGATTTGCCGAGTAAACCGTACCACTTCACTGCCGGTTCCTGGGATGGAATTGGTTGGAGAGCGGAGAGTTGAAGAAGGATACGATGAGGCTTGATTAATTGCGGCGCAAGATCAGTCTCTGTCACAACATGTCATGAAGAGGAGGACAGAAAAAAAAAACAGCAACGAACGTCTCTCCTATCTGAGTGGGTTGTGTATTAACCCTATCAGGACCGGGCTTTTTTTGGACTTACGGGGACCGGGGGGGGGCTCATTGTGCCCCCCCTCCGTATTTTCCAAAGTCTCTGGCCGATTTTTATGAAACTTGCCACAAATGTGTATTTCACCGAGTTCTACATGATGGTGCAAAAAAAAATTCAAAAAAATTGCATTAAAAGTAATTTTTGTAGTTTTTTTGCCCATTTTTGGTCAAAAATCGTATTTTTCCCATAATTTCCATATTTTTTGCCAGAATTCTGTAAAACTTTGCAAATTTGTCTTTCTTGACATCCTTAAGAACATAAACACCTTTTTCTTTACCAGAGTTACCGTTGAGGGCACTAAACAAGCTGTTTTATGTAATTTTTGGGAAAAAATCACGTTTTTACATTTTTCCACTTAAAAATCGATGTAAACAGTCCTTTTAGGGTCCGAGTGTGCATTTATGAGGCCTAACTAACAACTCTATAGTATTTCTAGACCTCAAAAGTTCAAAATTATAATGTTGAAAATATTCCATAGATACAAAATTTTGCAAAGTTCGAACCCCTAAAAAACAGCTAAAAATACAAAATCCAAGATGGCCGCCAAAATGGCGGCCATTTTGGATTCCCACAATGCATCTCAAACTATCATGTGACATTTCGGTATCACTGTTGGCCACTAAAAATACTTAAAAACATAACATTTTGCTAAAAAATGCCCCAAAATCACAAAAAATTACAAAAACGAGTAATATGGGTTCAAACAAACGGTTGCCATGGCAACCACTGACCTCCAATAACAATCGTATTTTGACAAAATGACCCTAGATAATTTTCAAGTAAAGTCAGAAAATTTGGTGGCGATCGAATGTAGCGTTTTAAAGTTACAGGAAAAAGTTTGGTAGGGGGGGCACATTGTGCCCCCCCCCCCGGTCCTGATAGGGTTAACACAGCAGAAGAGGCTGTATTTCAATGTAGGCGAATGCCGTGTGATGAAAGAGTACACTGGAATCTGCGTAATAAGTACCATGGTGTTCAGGTACATGCGAAATGGTATGATTTATGCGACCGTGCACAAGAGGAGGTTACAGAGAAACACCGTGCGAAGATCCCCTGACTTTAAAATTCAAGACTGATATCATGTTATAAAATATAGGCATCCGGATGTTGTTGTCTTGGATGAAATGTAGATGTGTCAATTCATTGACATAGTGCCGGCTGATGTTAGGGTAGCTTTAAATGAGAAGTAAACGATCCAAAACAGGATTTGCCAATGGGAACTTCGTAAGCTGTGGAAAGTGGAGACGAAAGTTACGGTATCCAGTGACGTAGACAGCATCCTTTTGCAGGGGGCAGAGGGGGGCATAGATATTTGTAGAGAGGGCAATTTCAGTTACAATTGCCTGATTATAGCAAATTTCACGGTGTCCAGAGGGTGACTTGGGGGCAAGCAGGGGGCAAGATGTTCCACAGGAGGAAGCTGCCCCCTTTGCCCAACTCCTTGGCTACGCCACTGAGGTTATCCCTGTGATGATTGGATCACTTGGTACAATATTCTGAAGGCACTTAGGGAAACACATATTAATGATGATGTCTTATAAAATAACTTATTGAATTAGGCTTGCAAAGTGTTGTGGCCTGTGTGAGTTTGCGTAGTCTTCTGTCACGTTGGTAGACTGATATCAGATGTCGGAGGTAGGCTAACTGACTTTTAAAGAGCATCGATAAGGGGATTCATTCACACCATCCGTAAACGACAACTCAGATTGGTTGGACACATCCTACGGAAGCCCATTGACGAGCCACTCAACATTTTATGCTCTTTACTCCCCATCTCATGGCCGACGTCGACGAGGTTGACAGCGCCTACTCTACCCGGAATACATCGCTAGACTTTTGTCACAGGATGTTCTGCTCTCTCCGCTGGAGATCCAGAGACTAGCACAAAACAGTATAGGTTGGGAAGACTTGTGTCCGCCTGCTGCGCAGCCGACTGATAATGATGATGATGAAGGGGATTGGTATCAACAACATCAAAGCCTGCCGAACGATCAAATAAAACTAACAGCACAGCTTGATTCTCTCAGAGGGCTGAGCTGTAGTGGTATGATGATGTACTTTGACAAGAGCTGTTTCAATGCTGTGTAAATGTTTGTAAGCAGATTGGTGAATCTCTTATAGTCATTTGGGTTGAAGTGTTTATTGCGCTGCTTAATAGTAAGATTGATAATACCTACTTCTCAGATATATAGCGCTTTCTCACACCCGAGGGCGTCCCAAACCACTAGGTATGCCGAGCTGTTTTGAAAATAAAAGACCCACCATTTACGTAGCACCATGTAACGGTTAACAAGGTGCTGTGATGCACTTTCAAGCCAACCATACCTGAAAACACCAGAGCGAAACTCTTCTCTTAACGATAAGTGTAGTGGGTTATTTTACGTGCATTACACAACACACGGGACTTACGATACGGCTTAACGTCCCATCAATATGCTTAAATGTCTTGCTTAAAAGGGCACCAGTGTCAAGACCGGGACTCAAACCCACACTTTGCCGATCAGACACACCAGAAGTTGAGTCCAGTGTGCTTGACCATTCGGCCACGGCACGCCACCTGCTTTATTGCAAGACGCTCAAACAGTTTCCCATTGAAAATGAGGTTGGAAATGGGTCTGTAGTTGTCAAGATTGGATTTTTGCTGGACACGAACGATCACTGCTTCCTTCAGATCAGCAGAGAAAATACCACTGCTGAATAGGGCATTAATAAGGTTAACAAGAGTCGGAAGGTGAGCAGATATCGTCTCCTTGAGAATGGCGGTTCGAAGGCATTCACGAACGGAAATGACAGACACTTCGTCATCTAACTCGACAGATGTTTGTTGCTTCAGACCCTCTCGAATAATGGAGACTTTATTTTGGAAATAAATTGCGAAAATTTTGCCGAGAAGTGGATCGTCAGTGATGGATGATGGGAGGGGATGCACTTTTTCTGTGCCTGTGAGTGCGTTAATTGAAGAATGTATTCTCTTTTGGTCATTGGTGTTTTGATATAAATATGCACATTTAACTTGTTTGATGTGATCATCGACTGTAGAGCGAGCCATTACGCACAGCTTGTCGTCAGACTCCAAGGGTACTCCTACGCCATTTACACCACGCCATTTACTTCTACTTCTATACACGGCAGGATATTCAAGTTAGGTTATTAAAGCCACTTGGCGCAACTGTTAACGTATAGGCTACCGTAGAACTACTACAGAAGGCGGCGCTCCTATAGGAACAGCAATGATCCTGCGAAATGCCCTCGATATAGAAGGTTACGGGACGTATCTCGACTCGAGATACCGGCACAAAGGAAAAGGAGTTTCTTTTACACGTGATGTCGCAAAGTAATGATAATAAAATGTATAAGGAGGAGATGAAAGGAAAAGGTGAAAAATAGCCCACCACTTTCCCTTCTTTACATTTCAAAATACTGGAGGAAATGTTCAGTTGCAGTCGTGTAAAACGCACAAGGATACTGTTTCCTCATTGTTAAGTTAATAAGTTAGCTTGTCATGTAATTTTGACTCTGATTGTCAATAACAATAAAAAAAAAAAGTAACAAAAAAATCATTAAAGCTGTATACAAAATAGCTGAATAGATGTGTTCTTTCGGTGAATACTAGGCTAGTGCCCATCCACCAGTACATACACTGCAAAAACTGGGGTGTTAAATTGATTCTCTTGGTATCTATATTTGACAACACATAATTTCACCAACAATAAAGCAATGGGAATAACTAACACCATATCGGTTTTGTCACATATAAATATACCAAGAGAGTCAATTTAACACCCCAGTTTTTACAGTGTACGTAAACTTCGTGTGCTGTATAGGGAGGCCTAACTAAACGGGGGGCACGTGCCCCCGGCGCCCCATTTGAAATCTGGACTTTTGAGATTAAAAATTACCAGCATGAAATGTTTCATTTTATGAGCTTTTATGTAGTAATTTCAGTATTTATAAAACTGTGTTTCTATTATTTACAGGCAGAACGTGTTTTGTTTTACCTCGACACGACAGAAGAGCGCTGAAAAGGGGCTTGTCTAGAAAAAATACAAACGGAAATTACAGTTTTAATTTGCCAAAAGTGCCCCCCCCCCTAGGAAAAATGGTGTCCCCTAAAATGTTATCCTAGTTAAGGCGCTGGCTGTATAGAAGTTTCGGATTACATGTTCGCCGGGTGGGTAGGGGGAGGTTAATGGCCTCACTTGAAAGGTTTCTTCTCAAAGCTTACTATACTTTCCAAGAAACAGCGTGAAAACTCATGAGTGGTACTCATCTGAAGTCTAAGGGTCGAACAAGGCAACGTTTACTGGCAACTTGGAGGCAACCAACTGCACTTCATGTAAAAGGAACACTTCGGCAGCACACCAGACGTTCTTCTAGCTCTCACTTTCTACTATCCACAAGAAAATAATGAAAAAACTGAAATGTGAATGACTTTTCTTGTTGGAGATTGCCTGGAAGTGGTTGCCTGTAAATGTTTGCCTCGTGTAACGTGGCCTTTAGCTCGACTGCCAGTTGAATAGCTCGTGTTGACCATCTGGCGAACATGAAAACTACGGATGATAGAGTTTTAGCTGAACACGGATATCAAACTCGTTCCTTCTTAAGTGGATCAAAGCGGAATGGACTGGAATGGACACCATTCGCAATTACTGATGCAAAACTCTTGCCTGGAATATTTATTGGCGTCTTATCGCTTTAATTTGCTCATTAAATGAGATATATAGTATCAGAACCTCCCGTGAAAATAGTATTCATATTATGAATAAAATTAAAGAGGGTCTATCAGAATCTCATTTGAAATTAGTACTCATGAAACGCTTTGCGGAAAGTGAAATTTAACAAAAAAAAGTTCTTATTCTGAGACTTTGTGTTTATCTGATAAACATAATTATCATCAGAATAAGTACAATAAAAGCATCATTAATTATAATATATAGACCTTGTGATATTAACGGTTGGGCAGTTTTTAATCCAAAAGATCAATGGTAAACTAGAGAATTTAAACAAAAAGTAAAACCTGGTTGTACAGACAAGAGAACCCAAGAACAGTTGTAAAGTAACGCCACATTCCATGAATCGATAAGCCAATTTAAGATGGATTTTAATGCTCCATTGAAAATAGCCATAGAAGTTAGCGGTGTTGGATTTCGTGTGGTAATTAATCAATTCAGGAGCAGCTGACAGAGGAGAGCCCGCTGTAAATTTATACGACTTCTTAGATGTGTCTGAGGGCAATTCATCTGAGGTGTGCACCGCCTTTAAAGGGTTACTGTCCTTTGAACATATCAAAAGTGGCAGGGGGCACAAAGTGCATCATAGCGAACAACAAATTTTCCTGCGCCGACACGCGTGTGTCTGGAAACACGTTTTTAAGTGTAGTCTCGCAGTGGCATACAGTCGTACCGGTAAAAAGCCACTCTCGAGCGCTCAGCTCCTCCCTGATTTGTACTGGTACATGACCAGCTTTCTTCATTTCAAATTTAACTAGTACACGAACTAGATTTCCTTCATTCCATTTTGAGCCAACTATATCTTCATAGGAAGCAGTTTGTGTTGCCATTCCGTCACAGAGGAGAAGTGCACGAAAACAAAATTGTCGGTGAAACTCGATCTAGGTCTTCCCCTAACGCCTCAATTGTTGTAGATGTTATTTTCTTCTACTTAGTAATAAATATTTTCGCCAAGAAGTTCATATTTCCCTACAGAAATTAGATATACTTGGCCATATTGAGGGATACATTGAAATAATTAACAAAACCGTTGTATTTATGTCTGACAAAACTGACAAATTCAAGAATGAAACATTCAAATCGTTTTCATTCTTTAAGACGCTCTAAACGTGACCACCGACTTCAATGAAATGTTTTCAGATAAGTTGCATACTGAAAACTAGAGGATGAAATGATCCTCTAAATATAAATTAAACTATTACTCCCTTCATGTGAGATTGGCGACTGACTTATGCGATGTGACCACCCCACACTCTTAAAAACTCCCGGGTCAAAATTTACCCAGATTCCGGATCCCGGGGGGCCTGGTTTAAAAAAAAAAATTAACTCGGGCTCTGCGTCAGTTTGACCCATTTCTGGCTCATTTTGACCGAGATTCCGGGTCATACTGACCAAGAAATGGATCAGGCCCCAGGAGACCTGAAATCCGGTTCAATTCTGACCCGGGTGATTTCAGAATGCAAGTAGATCTAGATCCTTCCCACACAGAAACCCTAACGTCAAATTAATGGTTAACATCCCATAGGATCACTGCACAAGCATCGTCAACCCATTAAGAACTAGTATATCCCTAGTTGAAGTCAAATTATGCTATGAGATGAAACAGAATCAAAAGCTACTTGCAAATTTGCGACAGGTAATAAATCTAGACATTTGATGACAGTATGAGTTCTCTGCAGAAATAAATGAATACTGGTTCACACGTGGCTTCGGGCCGCACACTCAACGCTCGTAGCTGGATTGGGATTCTAGACAAGTTACGCGTGGCATCGGTTTTTATATATATATATAAATAAATAGGGTGAGCAAAGAAAATTGGGCTGATGCCGGACTCGAACCCGAAGGGGGAAAGATCCGGTTTGGGAAAAAAAGACCAACAAAAGTTCATGGTGAAAAGCCCGTGTTCTGTGTTTCCCACTTACTGTCTCTATTTATGTTAAAAAGCATAGTTTAATATCAACATTTAACAAAAATGACGCAATAATCACAAAAGTAACAAAATTCACTTTTAAAGGGAACAATATAAACATGAGCACAAAACAAAACGAGAAAAATATTAACCTATTTTTAAGTAGAACTATTGATCAGAACGCAGCACCGAATTTGGCCGGCTAGATGGGTACCGTGCGCTGGCTCCTGTTTCCCCGCAAACCGTATTGTGCCGATCATACGTTATGTCCTTGCAGTATCTTCGACGAGGCGTGCTAATTATAAGGTTCGGGAATCACATTGAGATTCCAGTGTTTTCAGAGTGCATTCACTATGGCAACAATTTTAATAAGTTGGCGTTTCGCGGCTTACATTGTCTAATACCGGAAACCAGTGAATATGGATGTTTGTTCGTTCCTTAACAATTAATTAAAAAGATCATGAAATTCGGACCTAATGTTCACCTGACGCCATAATCCACAATGTAATTGGCCACGCCATTTTGGGAGTTAAATTTCCCGTATGTTAGGCCGTGTCCGTGGCGGCTACGGCTGGATCACCGCGTCATCGTGCGTTGAGTCATGGAGCTTTAAGATGTTTGAAGTATATTACAGGACGTCCTTAACAACACACTTGGCAACAGTCGTAGCCCTAGCCGCAGCCGCCAATGTGGATTCGACCTTACTGTGCAGTGCGCACCATCATTCTTTACACGCAATTTGACTCCCAAAATGGGGGGGGGGTGGACACATAGGGCGCCACCTACGTTTGGATGTGTCTTTGCTTATACTCGGAGCCAACCAGAGCACACTTTTGGGGTTTTTGGGCGACGATCATGTATGTGCGGACGGCTGGTGAGTCAGGGTACCAGACACGGTAGCAGCCAATTATAGCAAGCCCGCTGCGGGGATTAGGATCGATCGGGAGTCTGCAGCAAGCGGCCGAACACCATATACATCTGTGTGCAATGTCCAGTGCGTTCATAAGGGTGCACCACGCTGAATAGGCTCCCATAGCAACCAATGCTAAATGCTAGATATCCAAAAACACTCAACAAAATACTTACGAGTCTCTCCGCCTCTAGAAAACAAATCAAATATATTTTCTGACAACTAAACTTCATGTTTCCGTTTCAATCTTTAGTAGGTTAGCCTTTGAGAATTTTTGCTAGGCTGATCCAAAATAAAAACACCCCGAACAAGTAAACTGGCCAGCCTTCATCTTGGAAAGATAACCCTACACTGTTTAGCAAAATTGGGTCATTTTTAGAGGGGTCAGTCTACCCACAATGCTCCAGGTTGAAAGTCAACAACTCCAGGGGCACAATGTAGGAAGATTTTTTAACAATCCATAAAAGCGAGGATCTTCAAATCTTTGATTTACTGAAAAAGTTGTGGGTTTACATTTTATTTATGTGGCTCGGCGCATGGATTTCTCTCTATTTAGTGTAGTGCACCCATAACACACGTAGACCAACAGTTTGAACGCCACAACTTAAGTTTTTAACGTTACATTTTTTTATGAAAAAAAAAATATTTAAAATGGTTCGGATAGAGCAGACAAATTGTGCTTATACTTAGGCCTACATATGTTAAATATATACCAATTATGTTTGAATAAGTGGCAAGAACCACTTTTTTTCAAAAAAAACATGAAGCTTCAAACAGATTTTTCAAACAGACTCTCTGCTTCTTCGTTTCTTTGTTTTGTTTTGTTTTTATATTTCGTTGTTAGTTCTTTAATTCTTTATATGCCCACTTCTACTAAAATAGCTGCTCACTTACTGTCATCATCTGTTATCTGTTATTCAATTAAACAGAACAAAAGAAACGCCCATTGCAAGTACACATTTATTAAAGAAAATAAAGAAAAAGGCTTCTGACTGACACCCAAAAAAAAATATCGACAAAATAGGGAGACCGCAAACAATATGGCTCGATAGTTTAGTTGGTACGTCAATCCGGGGTCGCTGGTTCAAACCCCGCTCATAGTCATTTTTATCTTCGTTCACCCCAAAATTGATTTAAAATTTACCCAGTCAATTTTCCCTGTGGTTTATCGCTTATAAGTAATAAAAAAGGAGAAAATAAAGTACACATAAGAAGGCCATCTAAAAAAAAATGATTATGTAGTATCGGTACATAAAAAGTGGTTTGAATGAGCTTTTCCCTCCTTTGAGCAGTATATATGGAACAGTCATAATAAAGCCCCTATATCAGTTCCCTGAGCCAATCAGTGGCAGGGGCAAAGTCAAGCTTAAGTTAAATAAGAATGATTGAGATGAGACCATAGAAGGACGAGGGCGGCAAGGCCACGGCTCACTGTTTCTTATCACTTTGTTTGCTATGCATGCGCTACAATAGATCCCAAAGGAAATGAGTGGGTCCTCAGATCCTGCCGACAAGTCAAATTTCGTTATCAAATTAGAGTGAAACGGATCGATCTGTAATGCAACAGCCATATGCAGAGTGCGATCAGAAAATTACATCAACTTCATATTACTGGAAATACCTGGAAATACCTATATAAAAAAAAAATGAGCGGTACGTAAAGCTGCCATAATCCAAGTAATTATTCACCTTTTTTTCCCCGCAAATTTTGAACTGAAAATAAATTTGAATACTAATAGTTTTCAATCCGTTGATTTAAAATGTCGTTGCAATAAGCTGAGAACATGTCACTTCAAATAAGAAATGACACATGTCAGACGTTCAGCCTAGTCTGCATATTTGTTTCCCCACAGTCAGGAGAAAGTCTGGAATGTTTTTAAAACAAATAATTGGGCCTTCAAAATAATTTTCTGAAGTAATATATGTATGTATTTTTATTTTGTTATTTTTTTTTTTTGTATGCGTTTCGGACAAAATGAGACAGGATACTTAGAGCCATACTGGCAATAGAGTAGGAACATGTAGTTAAAACACACTCTTTCCATTGTGACTGACTATAGACCATGTAACCTGTGGCATCAAGTGTTAACAAAAAGAGCCACAGAGCCTGGACTTCCTGGCACGATTAGTACACAGCTCAATGGAAAGAAAATACCGGAAAAAAATCTAGCATATTGTGGAGATTGCATGGTCTGATTTTTATCACCATTTTGATATGAAAAAAGGAGGCACACATCTTAAAACTTGTTCAGAAGTTTATGTTTAGGACGCTTGAACTTTATGAGGAAATTATGACACGTACAATTTCCCGTACACTGCAAAAAAAATGGGTGTTAAATTGATTCCCTTGGTATCTATATGTGACAACACCGACATGGTGTTAATTATACCAATGGTAAAGCAATGGGGATAACTAACACAATGTCGGTGTTGTCACATATATTATTATACCAAGAAGAATCGATTTAACACCCCAGTTTTTGCAGTGAACGACCAGTGTATATCAGCCTGCCAGAAAGGCCATGAAATGTACAAGGCCACTCTTTTCGTAAACAGAGCGTACATGATCTAGAAGATGTGAAATTATAGGGAGCTATTCACTTCACTTCTTGTTCCATTGCTGGGATTAGTTTAATAGCATTGCGCAACATCGGGAGGAAGTGTCTCAAAAGTGTTTTGCTCAGTGGGCTCATTTTAGGTTTAGGGCCTTGAATTTCATTGCTGACGTCGAAACAAATATAGAACAGTCAGAAATGTATATGAAATTAAGCAATAACAATCATGATTTTGCCAAATTCTTCAATGTCGCCAAGTCGAAGTGTACGCAGCACGTTGGTAAGATTGGTAAAAATACAAGTTTGCACATAAATAACAAGGTATACATACAATCACGGTGTTAAACTATAATATTGAAATGAGTAAAATATTAGGCTTGTTCACGCCAGTCCGAATCGCCAATAAAAAAAAATAAAAAAATGATAAATGAAAATATATAATGGTTCACCACTATTGTCACGTGACCCCAAAGACCGATAGGGCAAAAACGTTCTCAGATTTATGCTATGTACCGTATATGTTGGGTCACACCGGCATTATACAAAGTGCGGAAAATGGTCTCTGACAAAATAGCATATAATCCATGCTGTTCATGATACTTTAACCTTTCACACGGTTGTCATTTCATGGATATGTTGGGTCACCTAAAGTGTCGGCACTGGTGTTTGACAACTACCACTGTTGTCTGCGTGTTGTTGTTGACACTTTACTGAAAAGGGCCCCAGGTCCCGCTCGAGTGTGTATGTATAGTGCCTCTGATCCTATCCAAAAGAAATGGATTTTTACCTGATGCAAAGTGCAACGCGGGTCGACATTTGCAAATTACACTGCTGTCAGCGTCGAATGCACAATTAGTCCCCCCCCCCCCCACCTCCCTGGATGCCGTACTTCACAAAAATGACGGAATTACAGAAGAAATATTTGATGCCTAAAACCCCGGCGCCACATAAATTCAGGTATTTGGCCATGGATTGTTAATGAGGGGAATTTAATAGCTTCGTACGGGTAATTATGATGTGCCAAACCCTTCCCGAGAAAGACGCTGTATTTGTGTATACTGTACATCAGTACAGAGGAGTCGTCACACAGTAACGTTACTATAAGTAATGGATACTTAGAGGTAGTTGATAATTACTAATATATTGATATGGTAACTCAGCCATGGTGATTACACTGAAATCTTATATAGCGCACGTATCTACCCACAATCAGACACTCAAAGGTGCTCATTATATTCGACAGTTTTCGAAGTTTTCATTTCCATTTTCATGAGACCCATTTATGTAGCGCATTCAACATCACCTACCAGAAACAGCCGGGCAAGCCCCTACTCTTCTCATTGAAAAGTGTAACATGTGCATTACACAACGCACGGGACCTGTACGGCTTTGTATCCCATCCTTAGGTTGTAGTCAAAACAAGCCTCCGCCAGCCATTTAGCAAAAAAAGACATAGCTTTAATATACTTTATAAGATCCCCCTTTTTTAAAGTTTAAATTAAAGTCGTTCTGATATGAGCTTTCCCAACCAACGATTTGCGCTTTCTCCAAGTGACCATGGTGGTCGCAGGTAAGCGATGAATGTGCTGATCATTCATCCCCCGTGAATTCCCTCGGAAACATAACCCGAGTCCATCATACTTTGATCCATGGGCTCTCTAGAATCCATGTCCCATGAAAGACTCCAGATCATATCGCATGGAATAATACCTTCGTATAGATACGAGCATGTTGTGACACTTCCCGTTTCGGACATTGGATTGAATTCTTTCCTTGGGGGACTTGGAAGACTCCTGGAGTTCAAAAAGCTTTGGCATACTAAACCAATCCAACAAAACATGATGGGCAAGCCAGGTGAGTTTACACTATTGTCAATTGGACATATTCTCTGCCTAATCGCTACGAATTAAATGTAGATTATTTCCAGTTCAAAACAAGACCCTGGTATGAGCACAAACTGTCAACAGCACTGACACCATTTTAAGATACAAAAGTGACGATAATCCATCATGTATGAATGGACCATAGTAAGGCCATTGTGTTGACTTTAACTTTTTCATTTATATATATTTATCAACAATCCTTTTGTCTGTAGTGTATTCACTTTAATTGGCTATCATTTTCCCGTCTATCACAGGATTCCTTCCCATAATTCCATACTTCCTTTTTTTTTATAAATGATTCTGTTTTTATGTTTGTGCTTGTTTTTGCCTCTGACGAAGGTTCGGTTTGGATCGAAAGCTAGACCACCAACCCTACTAATTTTATATGTATGGATATATAACTTGCCAGAAACAACCTTCCAACAAGTAGCTAAGCGGCCCTCGGTCTGTCACACTGTGATCAAATTAGGTTTGAATTCCAAACGACAACTTTCCAACAAGTTGCAAGGTGGCCCTGTTTGCCACTCTGTACAAATCATGTGTGACTTGTCAGAAACAACCTTCCAACAAGTAGCTAAGCGGCCCTCGGTCTGTCACACTGTGATCAAATTAGGTTTGAATTCCAAACGACAACTTTCCAACAAGTTGCAATGTGGCCCTGTTTGCCACTCTGTACAAATCATGTGTGACTTGTCAGAAACAACCTTCCAACAAGTAGCTAAGCGGCCCTCGGTCTGTCACACTGTGATCAAATTAGGTTTGAATTCCAAACGACAACTTTCCAACAAGTTGCAAGGTGGCCCTGTTTGCCACTCTGTACAAATCATGTGTGACTTGTCAGAAACAACCTTCCAACAAGTAGCTAAGCGGCCCTCGGTCTGTCACACTGTGATCAAATTAGGTTTGAATTCCAAATGACAACTTTCCAACAAGTTGCAATGTGGCCCTGTTTCTGTTTGCCACTCTGTACAAATCATGTGTGACTTGCCAGAAACAACCTTCCAACAAGTAGCTATAAAGCGGCCGTTGGTCTGTCACACTGCGATCAAATTAGGTTTGATTTCCATACGACATCTTTGAAACAAGTTGCAATGTGGCCCTCGGTCTGCCACACTGTACAAATCATGTGTAACTTGTCAGAAACAACCTTCCAACAAGTAGCTAAGCGGCCCTCGGTCTGTCACACTGTGATCAAATTAGGTTTGATTTCCATACGACATCTTTCAAACAAGTTGCAAGGTGGCCGGCCCTCGGTCAGCCAATCTGTTCAAATCATGTGCAACTTTACAAGAAGTAGCTATAAAAGACCATCTGTTACTGTGTTCAAAATAATATGTAATACTACAACTTTCCAACAAGCTAAAAGATGTTC
The DNA here is from genome assembly GCA_911728455.2 of Marthasterias glacialis. Classification (NCBI taxonomy): domain Eukaryota; kingdom Metazoa; phylum Echinodermata; class Asteroidea; order Forcipulatida; family Asteriidae; genus Marthasterias; species Marthasterias glacialis. Next base: position 4,887,175 of record OU452230.1, read on the forward strand.
CTCGATCTACCAACTTCAACAACAGTGGTGCATTAGAGGTGGCCAGTGACCACCTCGATGAACATCAATCAGAAGAAGGCTTTTAGTTATACGATTTGAATATTAATATCTTTGGAATTTGATTATTTGTTTAATTACAATATCGTTCAACAGGATAAAAAGATCAGCAAAAGCTGTTTTACATCAATGTACTGTGTGCCAACAAGTACAACCAACTGAAAAGGGCAAAATACATCAAGACAAGCAAAACAGTATACGAGGGGGAAATGAAACAAAGAAAACAATTACTTAAACTGTAACGAAGCAGAGCAAACTTTTATTCATAACTGTTTATTTGAAACGTTAATGCGAACAGTAATCCAATGCTATAGCAGGTTTACATCGTTCAGAGCTCATGGTAGTAACATAGTTTTCGTCTTTTCGCAAAATGGTATGGTTTTGAACAGAAAAGCTTTGAATGGAACAAAAAATATCGTGATGTTGACCCGTGGTATTTCAAGTCATGCACAAAACCTATATTATTGTTATTGGACATAATGCGACAGCTAATGTACTTACATAATTTACGCAATTTTAACCTTAATAGAATTAGTAAAGCAGCACATTATTTTTCATTAGATAATGGATTTTCTGTCTTAAACAATATACCAACAGTGCATTGAATGCACTCGAACGGTCTCCCGTCGTGCAGTTGGCGGAAACAATATTTCAGAATTGCACAGTTGGGAACTGCAAATCTATGTAGTATCAAATTTAGTCTTCTTTAAGAATAGAGAAAAAAGACGCTACAAGAAAATGCTTTACAAAAAAGAACCGGCAAAGATTTATTTCAAGCAAAAGTATAAAACAATAAAATAAAATAAAATACACCTCTCCACTTAACTGTTTCAAATATTTATGTAATGTACTGACTAGAATGAAAATCAACTTAAGCTGTTCACCGAGGAAGATCTTTAGAACTTATGATAAAATGTGACGTTCGTTTGGATGTCCATCTTGTTTTATAACCTGTGACTATACATTGTTGGTCGCCCACTTATAGTCTTACCTTGGTGCACTTCCAGTCCAGGCCAGTTTTATACATGTGTATAATTCTGACAAGGAACTCCTACTGACCTAACAACATGGGTTTGATTGTACAGAAAAGTGATAAGCCTTGGAATAAGAGTAGTGGTGACCTCTTGGTCTGAAGATGAAGCCACCAGAATATGCAGTCAGTTATATTTTACAGGTTAACAGACTATGTCCTCATCTAAAATTTTGTTATGCATCTTAAAAGTGTGGAAAATCATAACGTCAAAAAAACGTTTGGAGAAATCACAAGTCTGTCAGAAACTTTCAAGGACACATGACATAAATGTTCACAGATTTACTATACCTTACAGGGTATAAAGATAATGATGGTAGAAAAATTTCCTTGAAATATTGTTTCAATAATAAATGAAATAAGATCCAAAAGAAATTTTCGTCTCAGAATGCGTATAAAAATATTCTAAATGCATTTTTTAATGTTTTCTCGCAAAGGAAACAACGAAATGAGCCGACATTTTCACAGGTTGGTTTTATTAGCCAACTCAGTCTTCGCACAAACTTAACTTCCTAGCAGAAAGCTGAGCCACAATTTCATTGAATTTATTTAATAAGCCAAAGATTTGCCTCAGCAAATATGTATCCTGATTACATGATGGGTACCTTCAAAAATTTCAAGAAATGCACCATGTTGCGACGGATATCCTTACATATTCTTGCTAAATAGCAAATTAGCTTTATGAAATTTGCATCTGGTCAAAAAAAAAAAAAAAAAAAAAAATGTACACGGTATTTTTATCGTTAGTCTTAATCATTACACAGCACACTCCAAAAAAGAGCGATACAAGATTTTTTTTTTTTTCATGATTTTGTTTCCGGCAGTCCTTAAAAAAAAAAAAAAATACATGTTTCCTCTTATAAAGTCCGTCAGATGAGTCTTCTGCAACAATCCCTCCTAAACCAGTCGAGATCTCACCCAAATCCACTCGGGATGATCTGCTTATATGAATCTCAAGACTTTGCTCTCTATTCACTGGAATTTGATGCCCTGGGCGAGCGGTAGGTCATCTCCGTAGTTGATGGTACTAGATAGATAGGTGGGGTGTGAATAAAGGAGTTAGGGTGAAAACATCAGCATCTTTAATGACAGTGAATTTGACTTTAAAACTGTTACGTGAGTTTTTGACAGATTGTAGAGGGAAACTGTAATGGCGTGCAGGGTGTATATTTTGACACATACCAACAACTTCGAGAACCGGGAGTGCAAGCTGTAACAAAATCGTGTAAAGGATTTTTTTTTTTTTTTTAATTGACAAAGACAAAGGTTTTAAAGACTAATCATCAACGGGTCGAAATGTTGAGAGAACGATATTTAATGTCTCGTCACAAAACATTTCCTTTCTCAAAATGAGACCTAAAGTTGGGACAAAACACCGAATGTATTAAAGTGTCTTCATGACATAAACGTTGATTCTTGTTTTGAATGGTTTAAATGCTACACTGTGTAATGAAAGCTGGTCACAACCGTTGTCATGGAACTAAACATGAGTAAGTGACCCTCAAAACAATTGCATGAGACCTACAGTTGTATCGCACGTTATACTACAAGATCTAAAATGAAAAAAAATACAATTTCCAAAGGTAACAACCAATCAAGTAAAACCACCTGAGGTACAACAGCAAGCAAACACTGTAAAAAACCATGCTGACACCCTCGACCATCCCTCTTTACTGAATGAGAAATGCAAGCACTCAAAGACCAAGGAATAAAAAAAACAGATGTACGGTATTTGTTCTGACTGATACACAGTGAGGGTGCACAAAGGCAGCAACAAAATAATATCGAGAAAGTGCCCGCTGTCTCATCCTGAATTTTGAGATCTGGCCTCCGGAGAGTATCCCCAGGAATCATGCAAAGGTATCAGCACAAATGGAGTACAATCTATACCATCTGATATAATTAATTAGGTTATATTATTCGACAATTCCCAAATAGGATATCCTTGGTGAGCTTGAGACGATGTCGTAATGGGATGGGCCCGGGTAAACTTTGTAGCTTGATGATTAATATACACATGATGAAGAAGCCACAAGCCATGACCAGTGCAACAATACTTCCGAAGTAATTTGGTGCAAATAAGAACTGACGTTGAGAAGATAGCACGACTGGACAAACATCAGGGTTGACTAATAGTCTAACTCCTACTACCCGACAACCACCGAGATCATAAGAGATGGAGAGGGATTAAGACTAGATAGAGGATTGCTTTTGAAAACAGAGCAGCATTTCTAAAGTATCCTCTATGTTTGCCTTCAATAAAATTAAACTTAACTCTTCAATAAAGGACATCCTTCGGACCTGAAACCTGAACACTTACACACTAAAAATGGGTTAAGAAATTGACAGCAACTTTTACAGGCAAAGTTTACAGACAACAAACCCTGAGAGAAAAACACCAAAAAAGTCAGAAAAAAGAAGATAAAAAAGAAAGAATATATCACCCATCAAGCAGAAAAACAAAACATTCAATTTGGCAACAGTGACAAGTAGAAATGGAATTGAGCTTGAAACATCAGTCGTAGAATACATGACAAATATAGAACAGCAGTCACACTCGGGAATCTGCTCGAGGAGAAAAAGGAAATGGGTGTCGTTTATGTTAAAGGTATGCTACAGGTGTAAACATGTAAGCTACAACATAACAGAAGCAATGACAAGTGCCCCATATCCAAAGCAACAATTTAACCCAGTTTGAAACTGTGATCAATAAATTCAAGCTGACGGGCGTTTTTCCCTCCTTCAAATAAAAATTATAATGAAAAAATGTTTTTCTCCCCCGAGTATGCATTTGTAATCCAAAGCTTGAAGTCTATGCAGTCTAGTATGACCTTAGTTTATTTTCATGCTGGAGAGGTCGCCTACTAAAATGGGAAGCAGAAATTAATATATTTTTTTCTGCCGGCACAGAAATTAAATTGTGACCACTGGTGATTCGAAGTTGAGTAAACAAATATCAAAATGTCACACTTATTAAATTCTGACCACTCAATGGTCTACATTTAGATACCGTGAGGTAACAGGTAACACAGAACGGGTGAAACGATTGTTTTGCCAATTTCTGATTTCACCTGATCATATTTGAATACATAAGATCATACTCAACTGAAAGTTTGGGAATTGACTGGTCAGATTGAAAGAGAGGTTTTTAATAGACTGCAATCATTCAGAGCTCCTGCTTCTCCCTAAGAAAACAAATATAATGTCTTACTTTTATGGCTTTGTGTTAAGTCATGTACACTTAACACAACGCACTATTTGTACCGAGTTTGTCAAAAATCACGTTCTTTTTGTTCCTAAAGTAAACTTGTAAAAATGCATTCATCCTGTCATCGAACATGAAGCCCGCTCAACAGAAAGAAATGAAAACATATTTAATGCTCACAGATTTACATATACCTTACATGGTATAAAGAAAATGTTAGTAGAAAACTTTCCCTAAAATATTTCAGCCTGAAGTGTTATCGTTTTTGAATAACAAAGGAAATAATAACAAAAAGTAACGTTCGTCTTATGTGAGACAAAGGAGGTAGATATAACTCTGCGTATAGGAATGCGTACAAAAATGCTGAATCATTTTACCATTTTCCCGCAAATAAAACAACGAAATGAGCTGGAATTTTCACAGGATGGTTTTATTACATATATCTTGAGTTGTGCAAAGAATGGAAGCATTTACAGACACTTTACCAGTGTTGAGCTGCGGATTTAAATGAATAACAGGAAACTATAACACAAATCATACAGTTAACAGCAGTAAAACCACAACCAATTCAACTTACTGCAAAAAGATCATTGAATGAAGAGAGAAAGATGCATGAATCAAATACATTTCAACACAAACAACAGTTCTTCAAGTCTCCACACCAACGCGCTAGAAAGAGACTGTGTATCTTGAAAGTGTCCCTATGCACAACTTCCTTCCCAGGAAATTGAACCAAGCCCAGGTAAAGCACATCTACCGCCGCAGGCAATCCAACAAAATAGAGGTGTGCAATTTTGACAGTAGCTTCACCCTTCGTGTAACAAAGAAGCCTCCAACATGGCAAAGATTGAGAGCACCACCGTCTTACCTAATCATTATCCTGTAATCTGTATAAATTTCATGATCTGCTCTTCGTGAATATTTTTTTTTCATGAGATCCCACGGGAATAACAAGATATAGTGATGGCTTCTCGGCAGAAAAGACAAGAAAGGGGCCTCTAGCAACAGCATGCACATACGAACAGAGTGGTTTGCAGATATGCTACAGTAAAAGCGGCAGTCTTCATTTTGTATTTTTTTTTCAAAAATGTTAATCTGAACTGTCATTGATGTTGAATAATCTTGAAGACAGTTGTGTATGAGAATGTATTCAAAAGCTGCTTAGCCTTTCAGCAGAGAACAGTGATCTTAAAAGAATGTGCCTTCAATTTTTTTAACATTCTGCTGTTTGGAAGTGCTCCTTATCCCTTTTCAGGTTTAAAAAAAAAGAATAAAATCTCTGAATGGGTACACAACCAGCAGAACCACACTCTACATAGAAACATACGGTCCGCAATTTCGTGCCGTCAAACATTTGCTTCTACAAAATGGCAAAAAAAAATTGTTTTTTACAAAATGGCGGACTGTGTTCTGTCTCGAAATTTAAAAAAACCACGCAATTTCAAGGGAAATTTCTGTTGATTATTGTATTATAATTTTGAAATATCTTTGTAACAATATTCACTTATAACAAATGTTTGTTATATCCCAAAAGCGCAACTGTCGCCCTCTATATGTACCAAGCTTTCCCAACCTAAGCCCTTCCCCAAGGGGGGAAACATACTAACACAATAAAATAAGAACAGTTTGTCCAGAATGTCCCACAATTATCAACACTATATGGAGTAACAATAGTGAGCACATTTTATGCTCTTCTTCAGCAAAAAAAAAAACACGATTTCCATATTTAAAACGTCCTCATTGATAAAACACAAGTTAAAACTCATCTGATAGGGAAATATTTAAAGCTTTAATTTTCGTTCTTCCTAATCTCTACACATTAGTTATTCTGATTTTTTTTTTAATGTCGCTATTAAGTTTCAACTGTTATCATCATTGTTATTTATTTTATTTTTGTTTTGTTATTGTTATCATTAGCTAAATGTAAACGTAAAACTCATCTGGTTGCCTAAAATGTATAAGTATTTTTTTTTGCTTTTTTTTTTGTTTTTACTTTTTTTTCCCCAGGTTTATTTTTGTACAATACCATTCAACGAGTTGGTATTAAGTTTTTCTTGTTATCCTACGTATTGTTGTTTTGTTTATTGTTATCGTTATCTAAATGTAAACGTAAATCGCATCTGGTTGCCTAATATGTCAGGTTATTTTTGTATTTTTTTATTTTTATTATCTCAGGTTTATCTTTGTAAACTAGTAATAAACCTCTGCTTTTTGGAGACCTCCATCTACCGATTTCTGAGCAAGTTACTGAAATTGTATAATGAATTGTACACTTTGCTCAAGTTTTGGTGTACGTGTGTGTGGTGGACATAATAAGAGAACAAAATTGACTTTTTTCTTACTTTTTTTTCAACGTATGTTAAATAATTGATAAAACCCTTACAAACTGTAGAATATTGCCCGAGTAAGTTTCAAGCAATTCTCTCTCATAGTCACGTAGGCAAGAGTCCCAAGCCGATTGGGGAGTTTGAAATTCAGGTTTCTCCCTACAGACACTGGCCGTCCTAATGGATCTGATGTCTGTCAATCCGCAAATGCCAACTCAATGCACCGATACAACACCCTGGCAGTAATCTCAGAAAATGAGTAGGATCATCGTATCAGCCGGTATCAAAGATGAATACGATCAATTTCAAATGATACTAAGCCAGGATAATTACCCGACATCTAGAAGAAGAAAAAAAAAATAAAATGGAGAGGCTTCACTTAACTCTTACACAACCCACTTTCCATATTGAAACAAAATCCCTCGAAGACGGACACTAACACCTGTTGTTGAGAAGTGAGTAGATCAAGATGGATTTCTTTCTCGCTAAAGACTTATCTTTTTAAGTGTTTGTTAAACTCTACCACAAAGTTTCGTTTGAGTACCTTACACCAACTACAGCCGTTCAGAAAGCAGTTAAGTGATTCCCGGGTGTACATAAATGTGCGTGAACGCGCGTCTTTAAATTGGCTCTCATTCAGAGAAATAAAGTTCTTCTAACATGTGGCACTCATGCATGTAGGTCTATCCCTGTCATCTCAAACAAGTCACGCGACAGAGTCTCTGAACCATCCTGCTGTTCCAACAAAAAACAAATTCGACAGTTCAATGACATTCCTGGTTGCTAACCAAGCATTGCTACATCCATCTTTATCCGTCGAGCAAACATGCAACACATCCAATCCGAACATTATTACGTGTCCAACAGCGCAAGCGCCAACAACGGGATGAATAGCAGATGGTGAAGAAACTGCCATAAGTTTTAAAATGTGGAGGGAAAAACCCCACAATAGGGTAAAACCACGTATATTCAGGTGGGAACGGAAAACGCAATCCACATGCAAAGCCACGGTTCAAGTGGGAATTGGGTTGGGGTCTGTAACGGAGCTGAAAGGCAGGGAGAATGCTGAATGTATATGATTTATGTATTGTTCGTAGCAATGCATCCGTCTTGTCCATCAAATTATGAACTGCGCCTTTCAGCATTTGAGTTCAGTTAATTTCCCCATAGCACCTCAATGCACACTCTGAACATTCAAGTTTTATGGACGAAAATGCTGCAGACATGCCGGTGCTACACAAATCCATCAACTTTCTTTATTCCAACAATAAAATGAACATTTGTATTGCACTGTCTGGAAAATATTGACTTTATCAGACCCTTCAAACATATTCATACACACCAGAATGATGATTTTCATTATGCAAAATTTCATTATGCAAATTTCGGTCACTATAATAGCCGCAATTTTGAAAAAAGGGGAAATAAAAACGTTTTGATACCGGTACTTTTTTTTTTTTTTTTAAGTCTGCAAACCTGCAAACTTACATAATTGAACCAATTCATATGACGTCGTCATAATAATAATCTTGGTTGCGCCATTTTGGGGTAAATGTCACTGTGTGCTAACAGACCTTTCTACTGTTGATAAACAAACAGCGCTGGTTGGCATGGACAGCCAAATGTAGCAAAACATTAAAGACAGATGTTGACAGATGTTGTGATCAAATTCAACATTTTGCACACTTTCTATTTGAAGAAATTACATCCCATTATTGGTTGGTTCGTTTCCAACAAATTTTGAACAAATTTTTGAATATTTTTGTCACATTTTTGCAAACTGTGATAATCTCTTTTTGCTTTGTATTGACGGCTCCCCGTAGTTTTTCCATCTTGGCAAAAACTCGGGCTGTGACGTTGCAAAAGAAAGGTCTATACCTATCATAGAGCTATGTACATATAGCTCTATGATACCTATTGACTTCCAAAATCATGATGAGCGTGGCACAGTCGCCGCGTGTGACGTGCATGCAATTTAAAATTGGTCAATTAAAGGCGCCCGCTCGTCAGCGCGCGATAAACAAATTCGTGCCACGAAAGATCACCTCTGACCTGTGCACGCGTTGCACGTAGTAAACTTTGTGCGGGTATCGTTTTGTGCCACATAAATGGTCGTCGGGTAATGGTGACGAGCGGGCATCTTTAATAGACACTTAAATATATATTTTAGACCATACATAACTTCACAAATTATGAAGGGGTTCTATGTGAAATGGCGGCCATTTTCGCCGAGGCCATTTCAGAGATGGCACTTTATATAATTGCTCATGTTTTGGTATAAAATACATAATTTTACCACAAAGTTCACGAAACGGCCAAATTATTGTAATTATCATGCTTTCAGCCAAACTCCTATCACCTCACATACACAGGAGATAAATGTCACGTCATGTTTTCTTCGAAGACAGCCCGAGCACATTTTAGGATTCCTAATGCACTTCCCATACAATGAAGTCCAATAATAAATTTACATTTCAATTCCAGGTCACACACACACACATACACAATCCTGGAAGACAGACAGCCATGCTAAAGGCAAACCAGAACTCAAGCAAGTCACAGCTTACAGACTAAATATAAACAATGATGCATCAACATGAAGTCAATCTCGGCAACCTTAAGGATAGTTAAGTATGGGTGTTCACTGTCCATCGATACATGAGTGAAATATCTGGTGCATGACATCAATCGCTTACATATAAAAGTCCCCTACAGCCAGTAAATGAACTATGAAAAAAAGGAAGAACGGGGAAAATAAAACTAAAAAATGTGTTTGGAGGAGAGTGAAGACTCTTTTTAAATGCCAAATTGGATGACACGGCTTTGGCAACGGAATGATCACTAAGCTTGTCTATTATTCAACACTGACACTGAATCCAACAACCATTGCCAACCTTTGTTGTTTTATAACGTCTGTTTGTGTTGTAGTTATTTGGATTTGTCTTTTCTTATTATTAGTATTTTTGATTTGCAATTTGTTTACATTATCTGTGCTTGACCTGTTACAAAACAAATTAGAAGATCGGTAATTACCTCAAACAAATTTGATTCGTTAAAAATATACAAGTTCTACTTTATATTGTTTAAGCCAGTACCAATCCTGTCAAAGTTGAGGAAAACCCATTTCAAGACCATCACTGTCGAATATTTTAATTGACTCGTTCGAAATATGCCTAATATGCAAATTGGAAAATGACATTTTGACTAATGGCCAGCGAATTTGACGAAATAACACCAATCTGTGTATACACAGAGGATCGGGTGGGAATAAAATCACTATTCCAAAAAAAAAAAAAAAAAAAAAAAAAAAGACAAGGACGTACTTTCCGTAAAGAACTAAAATCTATGTGTCCGTCGTGCGTAATGCGTGGTGCATAAAGCGTAGTGCGCATGAATGCATAAAAAGGAAAATTGCCATTGATCTCCATTAAAGACGTCTGCTCGTCACCACTACCCGACGACTATTTCTGTGGGACAAAATGATCACGTAGCCGTACATAGTTTACCTACAACGCGTGCGCCGGGCAAAGGTGATCTTTCGTGGCACGAAATTTGTCGCGCGTTGACGAGTGGGCGCATTCAATGGAGATCAATGGAAAAAAAGTACCAAGCAACCCACATAGTTTTGACCCCTTGCACGCACGTTACACGCGGCGACTGTGACACGCTCACCATTTTGGAAGTCAATGGGTTTACGTGTAAACGCCGCGTGGCCTAAAATGGGTACCACACAGTGCAACTCAGGTTATAAGTCTGGTTTCCTGACCAAAGATTCTCTGACGACTCTTGTTAAAAATCTTAGGTCAGGCATCATCAAAAGCTAAACATAGATGATGACGCAACGTATATAAATATTCATTACTTGTCACCAACGGTGGACGATGTCATTGGATAAAAAACGGAGCGCTGATGTCGGGCTTTGTTTACGTTTAAAAAGCCTGGGATAATCAATTTGTAAAAGTGTTACAAATATATTCAAATATAGTGTTGAATTTGTTGGGGGGGGGGTGAAGGAAAAAGAAAAACGATAATGAAAACGAAAATGTCCGACAAAAGAAATTTCCGACCATCAACGACACTGTCCGAATGTTGACGACAACGTGTTCGGAGCATTTCGGATTATTTGGAAAAGTATCACGTGATATTTGGGTGACACGGACCCTAAAATTGACAGAGAACAGTCGGAGATTTGGGGTCTGGCAATCAGACTACACAGGTAAACACACAGTGCAACCTCGTTCCCAGGGGTGATCGATCTCGCCGTGCCATTGGAGTACCACTGGAGTTGGTTAATTAAAATAAGCCAGTACATGGCACATTTTACTATTTTCACATAACGTTCCCATAACACTACTTTTGAAATGTAAAATTACTTTCGAGTGCTTTACTGTACTATCTAAAGTTGTGTTTGATTGGAGAAAAAACATAAATAAATTGGTTCCATCTTTGATAACTGATCTGTGTAAAAGACCAGTCTCTGCCTCACAAAAATCTGTGCAATACTTATGTTGGAGAAGGGGGAAAAATCTACTAAAGGATTGCCAAAAAAGCCCTCTTGTGTCACTGTTGCATTTGTCCGAAAACAACCACATAGAATAGTTATCGGGTTACTTGGAGTAGACAGACTTCCAGCTTCACTTTGGGCCTCAATGCACAAAGTCGTTACTTTGCAAGTGTTATCAATTTTAAGGTTGGGAAAACAAGCACCTCTTATAACACTAACGATCAGCAAAAATGATTGCGAAAAAATCATTTGTCCCATATCCAGCCTTCACGACACCTCAAGCATCTCTGAAGATTTCTTAATATATATGAATTATGGAGTTACCATCAGTGGTTTCTGATTATCATCACTCGTCATCAGACTAAAGTCATTCCTCCAACTCTAGCACAGCTCCTTGTGAAGTTCATATGTGCCATAATGCGCCAACTCCCCCCTCGACAGCTATTCAAACATGATGACCTATTATACCCTCTCGATCAGCTTACCGACTGACCCGTGGGTGGTTGGTGAGCAATTACCTGCTGAAGCGCCCTGTCAAGAGGATCCCCCAGCCCACAGGCCTCCCTATACCCACATCTATAAAGTGTCCTGACATCTGCAACCCGAGAACCCCCACCAAACCCCAACTCTAGCAACTGCATAGCCATGGTGCTGGTTCTCATGTCATGCACTGATTGTCGGAGTCGTTAACCTTCTGCGTCCCTCCAGCAGAGGATCAGTGGCCCCCATCAAAACCAACAGGGCAGAGATGAATAATACGTTGATGACTTACCACGTTGAACGTCTCATGTATTGCTTCCACGCATCGCTGCCAGATTCACGACCTCCACCTGTGTGTTTCTCACCACCTGCGTGGAGGCACATAATGAGAAAGAAAGGATTCATCATTTGCGGTAGACGATGGAATCGACAGTGGAAAATGTGTCAGAAAATTGCATTTTGAACGGAGCATCATATTAAACTAACAATTTAATACAAACCATTCTTAAAGTAACGTGTGAAATATTTATGAATGGACAAATATTTTGTCATAAATAATAACATATATAAGTTATTTGTTTCTTTTTAATTAATTTATATATTTACAAAAATGTATACACATGTGTTTATACTGTTTCTCCTAAGGTGACCATGATAGTTACAATACGATATGGAAACGTAAAATGTGTACAATAAATCAAAGTGGATTGATGGAGAAAGTATGATAGATAAAGTAGGATAAATTAGATTTTAAAAATAAACTAAAATAACATACAAATTAAAAATCTAGTTCTTGATACACTAATTTGACAGTCATCATTTTCGACCATCATCATTTAGACTATTTTCCTTTGGTGCAGGATGTAGTCCAACTCATGCATATTCTCTTCATCGCTGCCGTTCCTGTCCCTGTTATTCCTAGGTATAATGTTACAAAGACATGACATTCAATCTGTTGTCACAGCTGAAATAGCGGAAGCTTTCATACTTATTTCCAACTTTCATAAAAACAGCTCCTAAGCAGCATTAATACATGAACCAGTGATTTTGCTTAGCCTCTTATTACTGGTCAAGAACAATATATTACCCTCAAACAGAATCGTCCTTAACTGGAACAATTTAACAGAAGTTCTTAAACAGGCTACAGCATGTGAACATATTTTGTTCAATTTGTTTAATTGTTGAATTCTTGACAGTGCATAGATACCTCACGGTGATATGCGCTATATAAGTATGGTTCGTTAATATTATTTATAATTAGTTATTACAAGGAGCTGTAACTTAATGCAGTAAGTAGAAGAAAAGAAAATGTCAATCTACTTGAAATCGGTTCCAGTATTTTTTGTCAAAGTATTATCGGTGAAGGCCTCAAACAGTTTGTCAAAAATAGCCAGCTGTATTAAGGATTAAAATATGAGCAATATGATCATGAAAAATGAAACGATAATATCTGGAAAAATCCTGTCAAATCACAGTCACATTCATACTTATTGTTCAGCAAAATTGAAAATTGCATCGCAACTACTAACAGAAATTAACCCCAGCAGTGTAACATATAAAATACAATATGGGGCAAGCGTGGGCAAAGACATAATTGTGATGGGGGGGGGGGGCATATTTAGCTTATATGGGGAGGGGGAAGAGGGGCGTGGGTTCTTAGCGGGAAGCACCCCCCCCCCCCCCACACACACACACACACACACACACACACACACACACACACACACACACACACACCACCACCACCACCACCACCACCACCCCTTCTCTGGTTACAAAACTGCAGTCAAGGCATACACAAGTTCCAAGCTGACTTACCAAACTTGTTTGTTTCTTTTGTCACACCTTGATCGTTCACAAAGGTCAATTTATGGTCACGTGGTGTATCGTTACCAATACAGATGAGTTATAAACCAGGCAAATTTAATCAGTTCTGCCAAAACACAGCCCCACGAATTGGGCCAATTTAATCAGCCCTGCTACCAGGGTTAATCAACAGAAAACAACGTCACAAAATGAGTGAAACCCAGTAAAAGCTCGCAATTAATTGAGCGGAAAATGAGCTTATAAATAATTATGAGACTAACCACTGCGATAAATTAGCATTAGTTTTAAATTGTAGAAGCAGACAGGTTGCGTTCGTGAGATTTATCATCCCTTAGATAAGATCACAACGGAACTCTACACATCAAATTGGGTTACTGATGAAGTACACTGTACTTAGCAAATTGCATCACTTTTCGTTTACCGGCAACTATACCACCCAGTTTTCTACGAAATGCTCCGAACTGTCTTAAAACTGAACTACACATAGGAACTAACTTAATATTTATACTTAGGTAGACAGGCTCCACTGATAAATCTGAGTTATTTACAAATCCAGTGTTATCTTTAGTCACAGGGATAGCATGTTAATTAACTTACACTGCAAATTTGCTTGTGTTCTTAACTATATGTTTTCTCAGAAAAAAAGCATGCAGGTATCACAAGACACGCTAACCGAATCTGGTCTCGTCAGACACCTGGTACACCTGCAAAGTTTGCAATAATAAAAGGCCGTGATTACCTGCTAAAAAAATGTTTCGATGGATGCAAATGAAAATATCCTCTCCCCTCCCTTGTCAATTAGAGCAGCACAAAATCTGTTCCAGGGCTAGAGGGGGGTTCTTACCATGTTTTCTAATGATCCGTTGAGTGCCAAGAGATTACTGTAAAATGATTAGTGAGCTGCATATTCATGGATTGCAGCATTACAAGGCAACTCTCCACGGCGACTTTTCACCGGATTTTGCATTCTATGACCTAATTAGAACATTTCACTTCTGGCACTCGCAGTTTTTATTTACCGATTTGCATTCTCGATTCCGGGGTACTGTGTGAAGAGAGTGAGTGCCACAGCCGTACAACATGTTATGGTTGCTGGCGGGGTATTCCAAGACGTCGCTTTCTCTCAGTGAGGAGTGAGGCTATTTGCCTCCACTTGGCGGATATTGTACTCAATTTGGACAGAGATTATAATTGCAAAATATCTATAAAGGCTCCTTACCGAATGCACCACCGATTTCCGCACCGCTTGTAGGAATGTTGACATTCACTACACCGCAATCAGAGCCCTTAGGTCTGGAAAACGGAAAGAAAAAGAGGAGAGCATAGTGATTTAAAGATGGCTCGATGGCTCAGTGTTCCAGCAGATGGTGTGAAATGAAGATGTGTTAATTTATTAACAGGGTGAATTGGCTTAGGGCTGAACCAGATCAGTAATGGATGTTGCTTCCTGGGGAATGGAAGAGTAGAACACACAAGATAAGGGTCATTTCCTACTCATGTAAATTATACATATATATCCCGGGGTAAAACGAGTTGTGCCGTAGCTTGACGATGAAACATTTTTATACAGCTCGAGCTCAAAGAGTCACTGGAGGTTTGCGTAGCATTAAGCTATTCCCTTGGCACACTTTACTCTATGCATCAAGACTCTTAGTGTACCTGCAAAAACAAATATTGCATACTGGTAAAATATACACTCTATTAAAAAAAATACTGATGTGGTAAATGTGTTTTGCGGACTTGCTCAAATGATGTATGTACCCAATGAAGACATCAACAAATCAAATTATCCAAACCCATAATTTGTTTTTGTTCAGATCTACTTGCACAAGAGCGATGGCATACTTCGAAGCACAGTTGCGGTGAAACAAATGTCACTGAAACAATTCCTTGTCAAAGCTGTACTGTATTAGTACGTTTCATCCTGAATCTATAATAGATCAGAATCATCTCCCCCAAAAAATTTATCAGTTGTAAACCTGTCACAACCATTTCTGCATGCAAATACAAATTCACAAATTTCACAAAACTGAATACTCAAAAGAAATTCAGAAGGAACAAACCATCTCTCAAACACCACACTAACACCAAAGAAACACCAACTACATGAAAGACAAAAACAAAATCCAATAACATAGGTCTGCATAGGTGTTTTTGTTGTGAGCTCTGAGACATATCACAAGTCAACATGAGCTACTTCATTTCAATCAACAGAGTCTTCAAATCATTTCTTGAAGCTCACAAAACACCAACCTTACAGAAACTAACACTGGCAAATCTGTCAGTGTGGCTATTTTCCTCTCCGTTGTCACTCTCGAGAGGGGATACCTGAACCACATCAGACTGTTACACCTCGCACAGTAAGGAAATCTGGCCACCATGCATAACATGCCTTGTTGATGGCATTCTGAAATACCCGCTGGGTTTAAGTGATACTACGGGTAAAAATTGGTACATGTATTTTCAAGAAAATTGAACATTATCCTAAGCGAAAAACAAGTGGTTCGGGTTAACAAGACTATAAAAGTGTCCAAGTAAAATGGAAAATTCTGTATATTAAAAGGGTTGTGTCTAATTGTAATCAGTTTTACAGATGATTATAAGTAACAATCAGGCCCACATGTATATGTTAACTTCCAGTTTGCATAGAAAACACAGTTAAATTCACTATTTTCACAAACAGCTTATATAACAATCATACATTTTGGCAAATCGGTGGTTTTACACGTTTTGGATGTTATCATGCAACGTGCTGGCATTAGCACATATATAGTCTATAAAAGTATGTTGTTATTCTTTGTGAATGAAGGCGAAAACGTAGTTTCAAAAAGTGACCAACCTATTTATCTCGAACTGTGTGTTTTGTGGAGAGCAGGTCAAATCTGCACTTGTTGAAAATAGTGATGCTATACATGGCATAAACAAACAAGCAAATAATTCAAATAATCAGATCTACGGTGTTTCAGAAACACATTTTTTTTAAAGTGTTCTTTAAAATAGAGTAATGTCATGAGACACGTGGTCTCACCTGTCACCAGAGTGCGTTATGACGTCATCACTTGTGGCGTGTCGTGGCCGAGCGGTCCAGCGCACTGGACTCAAGCTCTGGTGTTTTTGATCAGCAGAGTGTGAGTTCGAGTCCTGGTCTCGACACTTGTGGCCTTAAGCAAGACACTTAACCATTATTGCTTCGTCCTTCGAATGGGACGTAAAGCCGTAGGTCCCGTGCGTTGTGTAATGCATGTAATGCATGTAAAAGAACCCGGTTACACTTATCGCCAAGGGGTTTGCCCCGGTTTTTTTGGCAGTGGCTGCTGAATGCGCCGCAGCACCTTGTAAACCATTACAAGGTGCTACATAAATGGGACTCATACCCAAAAACTTCAAAAACATTTAGTAAAAAATGACAATAATAAGCGCCTTGAGTAAATAATTGCTGGTAGTAACGTGCGCTATAAGACTCCGGTTTAGTATTTATTATTTTAATCACAGAGGTTAAAATCAGCACATTACTTCACACGGAGGAACCAGACGGGGGAACCATACGGAACCATACAGAAACTCTTTTCCATGTTGGCTATCGACCTGAACGTCATAAGGCTTATGAATATTTTATCACGCGTCTGCATAGTATTTACACGCAATCGATTCATGCTTTTACAGAACAGATCGACATTTTTAGACGCACAGTTTGTGTGATGCGAAGAAATTTGCATTGAGAGAAAGTTGCACTGTTTGACCAGAAAAAAACAAAAACATTAACGCACTCGCGTTCACATCCACGTAAACTACATTCACCAAAACCTCTCTAAAGATCTGTTGAAATTATTTGGTCAGGTGATTACATGCATATACACACAAACTATTCGCAGAAGGCTGAATCCAAATCAAACTTTCTTGAGATGACAGCAAGATCTATGTATACAAAGTGAACTTACTAAGTGCTGAAAAATATTATAGTCCGTGATAGAACAATCCATTTAGCCCCACCCCTAAGCATATTGACCAATCACAGCATTGGCCAAATCACCACTGTATACGTGGGCAGCACAATGTGCGTCTCTTCAATGTCTCACTGCACGACATGAACGCGCACGCTATAAGGACACGCACGCAAAGTTTAGCTTTTTCCCAATAGGACTTTATCGTGTCGGACTTTTATCGGACTTTCGGCTGCGTACCCAAGGCTGTGATTGGTCAACACGTATGGATCGGTCTATTGGATGGTCACTGAAGAATTAACACGTACACTGTGTTCCTGTCATATATTAAAAAAAAAACAAAAAAAAAACAGACAAAATGTAGAGGTGGCGGCCGATCTCTAGTGAGTGTGTTTCATCTATGTGTCCTTCATCATCTTTGGTTTAGAAAGTGATACCTGGAAAGACACGGGGGCCGTATTTCTCTTGGTCTTCACTATACATCCTCACTAGAATGCATTAACAAAAATACTTAAGATGCTATCATGGAGGATATTTGGTTACTCATCGATAAATTAGCTACAGTAGCGCTTCTTGCTTTCACATTTTCCTCAATTAAAAAAGTAATCAGATATGGATAGTACTTCAAAGGGAGGGATCATAGTACCATCATCTCCTAACTAATTACTTTACTTGCCAAAAAAAGGATGTCTCCTTGAAGATACTGTCGAAAAGAGGAAATTAAATAACTTCTTCTGCTGTTTGATATTAGTTACAGACTTACATTACATCTTAAAAGATCATGGCGCTTCAAAAATGGAAAGACAACAGGTTTGAAGTGATTGCGACAAGTGAAAGGGATACAAATCATCAATCATGTTTTTCTGAAGATAAAGTTAAACAGGGACTCATGCCTGTATTTCAATTTTGAGTAACAGCTGTAATTTTCTAATAAAAGGAGATATAAGGTACACGGAAATAATATTGCAATTCTCAAATTTCATTTTAGAAAGGGGTAAACATTAAAACAAATATCCAATGCAGGCCTAGTGCAAAATCTGAAAAAGAGGTCATATTAACTTCGTGGCGTGGACCTGTGACGTCATCGAACAGCAACAGCTCGCAGTGTATCGCTGCGCGCGGGGGACTAAAGTTGAAACCTGCGCAAGTTTAGAAATTGCCCGTGCGCGTTTTAAGTCTACCTGACAAGTTCAACACTTGAGCGCGCAAGTTTTAAACTTGCGCAGGTTTCTACTATGCTAACGGGAGGGCGTTTAACGTTAAGCATACTGCGTACAAACTTTCACATCATGGCGCAATGTGATTCCTCAAAATACAAAATTACAAACTTTCGTGTCTGATGAGGAGTACCTTGCATGCCGGGGAAAATCAAGAGGGTATCGTCGTCGCCCTTCCGGCTTCGCCAAAAACGTCACGGGCGAATCGCCGCTTTTTCGAATTTATTCACTGTTTTATGTCATGCAGTAAAAGACAACTCAGATGTCCGCAGGCACTCCCTCTGTATTACCTGAGGTGTTGTATTATTCTTGACCCGTGTGCTCATTTACCGCACTTTTGTAGTGTTTCTCAAATCTTACAACAAAAGACATTATGGCCCACATTATGCGCGCATGTTGTGTGTGTGTCGACATTGTCGACATACAAACGGCAAGGTTTTCCCCTATGTTTCCCGTCATTTCTCACTCACCACTGTCAGGATGTAGGAAGCGGTACGACCGGTACAGCCGTGTACCAATATTATGTGTGGGTGTGTGGTTTTTTTTAACCAGTTGCATCTCTAATTTGCTAGAGCCCACAAATTCCCTTAAGTGAAAAAGTAATGAAGTGGTCTTAATTAGCAGATGTTTGTGTCCCAAGCAACCAATCATGTCCTGCAGAAAATGTCCAGATAGCTCCCCTAATTTGCGAGATGCAACGTGAGTACGTAAAGAACTTCATGAGACCGCAACAGTGAACCACGGACGTAATAGTTTCGTGGTGTAAGTTGCTTCTACACCCTTGGATTGTTTTGCTGTAGTTCGTATAGGCCTAGTACTGAGGGAAAAGAAAAATCCGCCCATGCAAATGCTTCTCTTCACTCAGGGGTAATTACTGGGTACCTGTAAGGCCAGAGATGGTTTATGTGAATGAATTAGCTTAGTGCGCTATACTTGGCAGCACAGGCTGTATACTCCCAAGGGAACTGAGATGGTTTAAATTTTGAAAAAAATGGCCCAGAGGCAGGGGTAATAATGTTCAAACCGCAATTACAGTACTTTGAAATCGCGCTTTTTATGAGCCGACTATTATTGTGTAAATGGTTGTCACCTTTGCCAAGGCTCCCTTTGGTTTTCTCACACATACATGTGTGACCATGCTAAAATCCTTGGTGTTTGGATACAGAACAACCTTCAATGGAACAAACAAATTTCTGAGATTTCCATCAAAGCTAACCGTAAATTGTACATGCTCCGTTTGTTGAAAAAAAATGTTGGGTTACCGAACCGGAACTTGTTACTGTGTATAAAGGTTATATTCGGCCGTTATTAGAATACGGTATGGCACTCCTCCCTCACATGCAAACAATCCTCTCAATTAGAAACACTGCAACGGCGAGCATGCCGGATTTTATCGGGTAATAAGTTTACTTCGTACAATGACGCTCTTCACGACTGCGAACTTGTCTGGTTATAGGCGACAAGATCACTGTCATCAGTTTGCGGAAGGGCTGTCCAAGTCTACCCGTACTATGGACCTTCTCCCTCCTACTAGACATGAGAGTCATCCTCGCAATCTGCGTAATTCTCATATGGTTTCACAGCTTCATACCAGAACCTCTAGGTTTAAAAACAGCCCTATCCCTTATTTTGTTAATTTATTATTAAATAAATCGTTGCAGTGCGTTAATGTGCACATTTTGTGTGTGTGTGTGAACCTTCGAATGTTTTTTAATGTACCATACCTTTTTAACCAGCTACGGCAATTTTCTACATATATAGTACTTTTTTCTTTGAACGCCTCTTTCATGTTTATTTTTGATATAAATAATGTTGTTGTTTTTTTACAATTGTAATTTTTACTGTAATTTGGCCATTGGTCACAAGTGTAAAAAGAAACAAAATAAACCATAAACCATGAACCACGTATGCTAAGTCATGTAAAAGTACAGGACAAAAAAATAATGTAATTGACTTTTCTTTATTACTTTTTATTTCGTTTCCGAAGATGAATTTAAAGCCCCAGCTCAACATTGGTCAGAAGAAAAACATAAAATGTTACCTTACATAGTATAAAGATAATGATGGTAGAAAACGTTCCATGTAATATTTCTGCCTGAAGTGTTATCGTTTTGAAAAAATAAATGAAATAAGATCCAAAATTAGCTTTCGTCTCAGTGAGATGAAAACTCTGCCTATAGGAATACGTACAAAAATGCGGAATGCTTTTCACCGTTTTCTCGCAAATAAAACAACAGAATGAGCTGACATTTTCAAAGGCTGGTTTTATTACAAATATCTTGATTTGTGCAAATAATGGAAGCATTTACAGTCAGTTTATCAATGTTGAGCTGGGGCTTTAAAGCGCAACTTCTCAAGTGAATGACATTTTGATTGTGCGTTGCACTTCGGTGACCAATTAAATATCAGCCTGTAACATTGATGAAATCCATGTACCAGTTTGAAGGCTACATTCAAGAAAATTGACCAACTGCAATTTTAATAGACGACAAACACGTTGAATGTCAAATCAATGTGTTCCCCCAAGGAAAAAAGAAGAAGATATGCTTAAACAACAACCTGACAACTCATGTGAAGCTTTCTCTCGTTTGTCACATGTCACAAGCGCAGTGAGGGCAGGGCCCCGACTAGCCGCTTCGTCATCGAAACCTGAATTTACTGAAGGCGGACGTCAGAGAGTCCCAATCTCAAACCTCGATCCCTTCCGCTTAATTTCCTAACAATTTACACGCTTGTTATTCCGGCCCTTTTGCCAGCAGTGGACTTTGCAGTTGGTCATACAGATCATCAATTGGAGTGGGCAACACCTCATTGTGAGCAGAAGGACCATGATGCTGTCTCGTGATGGAGATAGACCCCTGATGAAAACAGACGCAGATGAAAACTGATTTCCTCCACTACAGGTATAGCTGTCGCCATAGAGCTGCAGGCCTTGCTAATTCGACAAGGGGGTTGAAACCAATTCGGAAATTGTCTGGACCCAACAGCTTTGATGACCATAATAATGAAGGGGGACAATATATGTGTCTTTTGATTGACAATGTCCCCCCCCCCTACCTCGGTATCTTAATATATACTTCTCAAGGAAGTTCTGAAGAGATCAGCAAAAGTAATCACTTAATAAAATTAAAGAGTCTCATAATAACCACTAGAGATGACTAGAGAAAACCTCTGTAGTGGTCAGCATGGGACTCTGTACATTTATTAAGAGATTACTTTTACTGGAGATTTACCCCATCCTTGAGAAGCCAGGAAAGGGCACTGACGCATATAGGGGAATGTTGACGATCAAAATGACTTGGATGAAGAAACTGTATGACAGGTATCCGGATCAATCAAATAAAAACAGAACCAAACTTGCAAAAACTTGATATTCATGACCTTTATAGTGCTTTAGAGACTACTGTAAAAAGCCAGTGTGAGAAGAAGATCGTATCGAGGCACCATGCATAAAACATTGCCACGATGACTTTGAAAACTAACCTTGTACTGTTTTCATGAGCCCCTGTAAACCTTAAAAAAGGGTGCATTGCCCATGAATTTGTATCCGTACCTTGCAATCTTTGGGGAAAATCGCTACAAAAATAAGGTCATGGACGAAGACAGCTAACGGTCTAAATTTGGAAGTGGGCTGGTAAGCTTAGAAATCTGAGAAGTGATACAAAAGATCTTCAAACTTGACAGAATGACTCTTCAGAACGTGGACAGCAATTTAAGGGGGTTATCTTTAAACAACGGACTCAAATTTATCCTTACACTTTTTATATACATGTAGCTTTCATCAAATATTTTAAAATTGACCTTTCAAATATAGGTTAATATAATTTCCAGACGCTTTGTTTTGTTGGGCTTTTATTGGGTGTTTATTTCACTTGAGCCACATGGCCGGCATTAATGATGGGATTAACAGTTTATAACAAAATTTCTCCGAGATTTAAAATTATTTAAAACCATCCTTAAAAAGTCCTCCTCTTGGTGCCAGCAAGTTGTTCACTCGTTTAAAAAAAATGCACAGGTTGTGGCTTGGTGGTTCAAATGTGCTCGGAACTAAAAGGTATGTACACATGATATCATAATATTGCAGGCTGGCAGAGTTTTTTGCCTATCCTTCCAAAACCACAGTGGGAGCGCTCAGACATGAGGTTGTTTACACCGAAATAGGTCTCAGCACGTTTTGAACCAGAAACAACTTCATAAAACGCCGACTTTTTAAATGGAAAATACAGTTATCGTTTCTAATTATCAAGAAACTGTAACCGTGTTGTATGCAATAACATACGTTTTATGCACATACAACACATGTTTGCATAAGATGAACCAATCTGAGTGTTGTCTTGCAACATACATTCTGTAACCTTATAAACAGGATACAGTATGTTGATTTTTAAACATGGTAAATAAAAAGGCAGTTCGTCATGTTTCAGGAGGACAAACATGGAGTTCTCAATCAACAGAAAACAGTCTCAAGTTCTCATCAGGCATGGCGGGTACGTTTAAAGGGGGGTCTCTAGACAGTCCGTCATCTCCACCCTAGCTTCTCATCGTGTAGATGACTTATTTTCAAGCATCACTTATCTTCATACTGTGGTGACCCTTTACACAGCGATAGAAGTCTGCAAAAAGCTTTTTTTGTGTAATTCTGTTGTACTTCAGATCACCAACCAAAAGAATGCACAATTTAAGTTAACTGTTAATGAAGTATGGGTTTTGAGGCATTGCATGGTGAGGTATCAATGTATATTTGGTTTGTACTACACCATGTGCATGTATGATTGTTCTTGTGAGAATTTGTCCTATTTATTCTACTAACGCGGAGTATTTTTTTCTGAATTCAAGGGGGACTACCGAGTACTAAAAAGAATTGTCCTGCTTATTAAGTAACCTGGGGCGGCAGGAAAACTCTTCATAAATACTTTATTTTATTTTATTTTTTTCATTTGAAGGATTACAAGTTTTAGGGTTCTAGTGATAAAGCATATTGTGTATTTTACATTAAAGCAATAAAAAAATAAAAAAAAATGGAACAAAATTCCACCTGACTTCAGAGATTTGCAAGCTCTTTCTCAATTTTAATCAGGCCTCAATGACCACTGCTGTAACTTGGGGGTAGAGTCGTTTTTTACTTTACCATCCTGGTTGCAAAACGTACTGCAATTGTCTATTTTTAGTGTACTTTTATGACTTCCTAGTTCCCTGTTTTCTACTGTTGTCGTGCTTGGTTTTTGTTTTCAGGGAACACCAACAAAAACAGACCTTGCTCGTGATGTGACGTCAATGGTGGGAGAAGGAACGTATTATCAAAACGGCTGGGTTTCATTGCTACCATATAGGCAACGCATTGTTGCGGTAGCACAAGCATTTTTTAACATTTCTCATTCCACCAGTGACGTCACATGTAGTACATCATGAGCCAGGCTTGTTTTGGCGTTTGTTCTCGAGAGCATCATTTTAAATGAAATAAATCGGTAGAATCACATAAAGGAGGTCGCAACAGGTATATTTTCAGTTGATTTCTTATTCATTAATAACAAACTTTGATGACGCATAACGATCAAAGGCAGTATATATCATATTTTAAAGCTTACATTTGTTTTGTTTTTGTTGTTTTTTATTTATTTATTTATTTATTTATTTATTTATTTATTTATTTATTTATTTATTATAATAATTTTTTTTTTTTTTTTGGTTGGGGGTGCTATTTTAATTTTAGACCATTTTGGGGTCCAGTCATGGATGTAAGACGCTCTATAAAAACACATGTATTTTTGTTTGTATTACTATCGTTATTATTATTATGCATCCACGGGTGCTCATAGTGCTCAACTAAGCCATAAGTGGGTAGTTAAAGTCAACAGCACAATTTACTGAAGTATATACGCAAGACGAATATGTCCCCGATGGGCAGATGGGACAAGGATGGTTGGTGAATTCCGCCAGTTGAAAGACACACATTGACTGGCAATTTGGGCCCTACTGCACGTTTCTGCGTTTTATGTACCCTGGGGGTCTGATGGGTGAAGACAAAAAAACACACTTCCTCCTGAGGTTGGGCGCCTGTGGACATACAGACATTCATTCAGTTGATTGTGCTTTTGTGGTCCCTGGCAAACCCTTAGACAAGATGACTACAATGTAATAAGGGATTGCTGGGGCTCGCACTGCATAGAGACAGGGATTAAACAAAAGTTTGCCATCTACATCTTTTGTTCCAGACCACCTTACATGAAGTGCAATCACACACTAAGATCTTTGCCAACGGAAACCAACAAGAAATGGGATGACAAAAAAAAGAAACGAGTTGTACATTCAAAAAGGGCACCAAGTATAGGAGCGGAGTAATGATCCAAGTGTCACCATAGGTTTATATCAAGTCAATACTCCATTCCTGCAATCAAATCCTCTTCAAGTGTCTAGCCAGTCCCAACAGATCCAGAGGTAGTCTTGCCCTCCCTGAAGCAGTACAACCGGGATAGATATGAAGAGATAAGGGTACAACATCTTGAGTAGTCCATAGACAACTTCTCACACTTAGGACACACACTTGACACGTCCAAGTGCTCTACAGATGTATACATTTTAATCAGCCCCGCCACAATCCAAACTCTGTGTTTCCCCACAGCTTTGCGGCGGGCATCAATACAATATATATGCAGAGTGGATACACAGTGCATCTGGGCCTGGCCTGAATTGATTTTTAATGCAGCTCTACAGTTTCTTGCACTTATTAGATTAACTCACCCTAACCAGCGGAAGAGGTTGCCAGGATTCCTTGTGAACAAGCTACTCGAAAGGCCTTGTTTTACTTCGTTGTTCCATGCAATGGCCTCCTCCAAGCTCTAAGATAATAAAAAGAACACATCAACAAAAGGGTGAACGACAAGACTTTTTTTCGGGGGATGAATACCCTAGAAGGAGAATTAAAGTTGATATCCGAGAAGTGACCATGTAGTATGTCCTAAAGATAGCCCTTGTCGATCGATGAAATCATTCAACATCCCCTCCCAGCACGAACTGATACATAGGCTCCCAACTTGGTTACAATAATTAAGCTTGATCAACACTTGATTAATCACACAAGTCTATGGTATTTTACATTACATGTAAGCCATACCTGCTGTAAACCCATTTTAACATCTCCCAGCACTGTTTACATACAGTCTGATGCAAGCTGTTCAGTGTTCAGAACACCTGCACATGTACAGTACACAATAGACAAGTACATGTACAAACAGGTTTAGAGAGGACGATGTGGGCAATCTCCCTATCCTTTTTTTTTTTCTCTTCAAGTGCATATAGGCCTATTTAAAGGGAAATTCCAGGCCCCTACTGATTATTATCTAGTCTGAAAGGAAAAATTGTAAGGAACAGAATCCACAGAGCATTGGTCGTTTGTCATTATGGAGATCAAGTGCTGGTATATTGCATTCTTATATTCCTGTTCATGGAGTACGTCCATGTTGTTTGAATTTCCCGCCACATCCGGGGACATTATGACGTACTGACTGTGTCTCAATGAAGACGTGCAATGTGTGTTCATCTCGCAGTGTTGCAATTTAGAGGCAGCTACCAGCATATATACAGAGTGATTTCTTCTTTTGTGAGATTAAAGTTTTGTTTTGTCTTAATGTCTTAATTTATAGTAAGAAGCCCACAACTTTGAAAACGTCTTGACTGAAATACAAGGCATTTGAGTTTCTTGCTCAAAGACATAAGTGCCAAAACTGACTGGGCTGAAAATGACACCCATATCCTGGTGCCAACGATCAAAGTTTTATTTATTGTTCCAAAACATCAAGTAAAAGTTTGGGTTTGGGTGGGATCAAAACCTCACAAGCTTTTGCATAAATCCTGACTGGGAATAGTAATTCCCGTGTTCCCCTCCACATCAAACTACTTTGCTTTGCATCAAGTCGAGTCTTACAAAAACAATAGAATTTAGTTCAAGAAAATATATATTACGCACTGTTAGATGACATACATGCAGCCTGCATACATGGACTAGTGACTTCACATGAATATGCTTTATGACTAGAATTGCCTGAACAAAAATCAATCCTGGCATGGTCAGGTTTTGGAGAATGGACTTTGGGATTTGACCTCTGACCTTGTAAGGGCATAACAGAAAAAAATATATATATTTCTTGCAAGCCAAGGTCGATTTTATAACTCGCACTGACTTGGCTTGGACAAAGCAAAAAATGATTTGTTTGAAGAGCAGCCTTGTTCAAAACACTATGCCCTGGGGCTCGTTGAGAACAAAAACTGCGGTATCATGCCCGTCATTACTATCACGGAATTATTGTGCAATGACTAAGGCCACCCTTTGAAGTGCATGAGCATCACTGTACTCAACCACATGTATGGTGAATCACAGGATCCAGAAACTTCTAGTTACTACATTGTAAATGTATGCATACATACAGTGCTCAGAAATTATGAAGAACCAAACACAACTACCATTGAACTGTTGGTCCATCGACCTTCCTTTTCACTACTGATGCCCAGAACACAAGCAAAACGGGAACAATGATGTGTTTTTACTGTCAACTTGACTCAGGTTGACTCACCCTTTAGATCTAATAATCGGGTATCAAAGCAGGTTATTATTCACAAGCAATGAAAACCGAAACGCAATTTGAGGCTGCTAACCATTAAGATGTTAAAAGGATAGTGTTCACAAGGGTCCATTTAGTCAAGCCGTCAACTCATCAGCCATTGGCTTAACCAGAGGGGGTGAGAGGGCAGAAGCCCCCAATTTCAGAATATTTTTTTGGTTCCGTGAAATGTTTTGGACAGAAAAATATAGTTCCCAACTGGAAAAAAAACCACTACAGGGATGAAATTTGACAAACGTGAAAAATCCCGGGGGGAAAATGGCTTGCAGGCCTGGGTTCCCTCTCATTGTAGACCCTGAACCTCTATCAGATGTTTCAATTCAGGTTAACAGACTCTGTGCATCACCAGAAATACAAAACTACAGGTTTAGACACGATGTGGACTATTTCTTTCTCCCTTTGGTGATTGCTTCACTTCTTTCAAGAAGTTTGAAATGCTCAATGAGGTTTCGAGAAATTCCTGAAATCAGGAAAACAATCCTGAGAAATCACATGTCTGAACACTAGAACAAAGGTTTGATTCAACAAAGCACACAGAGATTTAAGGTACGCAGTGATCTCCACTCTCGTGTGTGTCTGCCTTTTGAAAGAATTAAATTCAAGCAATGATCCTTCAAATACAAACTTAAGCCTGTTTCTCAAAAACATGTACAAACTTGTTCACGTGGTGCGTACTTCTACACTTGTACTATACAACTTGGACCAGAAACAATAGGGTTGTCATTATCTCCATGATGATTTGAGTTGTGAACAGGACATTTTACTCATCAATTAAGCCTATTCCATTGCCTTGTTCATTTTAAGATCAATCTTGTAGATTGAGTCTAGGTGTAGGAATGATGATGTGCCAGGAGAACATTCACATCTAATCTTTAAAGCTTTCTCAGCAAAGTACACTATTAAGTTACATACTTCTGCCTAGAACACTGTTACTATCAATCCATAAGATTTCACCAAATCCTAAGACTTATCTAAGATCTAAGAACAGTTGTCAGTGAGCGCAACTTTAGTTACTAAGCAGAACATGATGTCGAAAATGACAATGGCAACAGAGGGGATTTTAGGCAAAGTGGTGTAAGATCAGTCTCATCCCTACAAAACCTGTTTAACTCTTGCCCTTTTTTGAGGAAAAGGTTAATCTGCACACTAAATTCTGAATTCGTTACACACCTTCTATTCTATTCCAATCTCTTAATCAAAGCTTGTTCATCCTTACCATATACCGTTACAGCAATTACTTGTTTTAAGAGGTTCTCTAAGATCAAATTCAGATTTTTTGTGGTGCACTTGCTTTCCATGAAATATTTACGAGTCTCTAAGCTCACGATAAAACGGTATAAACTGTCATTTTAATTGACAATCTTTCAGAGCAGAGTTTCAAACATGACGCCATTGGATATCAACAACAAATGGGTCTGTACATTCCAATAAGGAATATTTGCGTCAGTCAGAAAGTCAAATATTCATTGCCTTTTTGAATCATCAAAATTCAGGCATGAACTAGGATGTTGACAATATTCGCACTAGAAGGGTGCCAAATACAATGGCATTTTACACAGATGTGACGTGAGGTTAGAGACCTGTAGTTTGTTCCACTATCTATTTGAAAATGAGTGCATCACAAAACTGAAGTTAACCTCGGAGCACCTCATTTAGTCTTTTATACACATGGTCTGTGTTCAGGTACATGAATGGCTTGGGGCATGTTGAATACATATATTTTGTTTCAGTCTTCATGATACGTCAAATATACTGCTGGCACTGAAATGAGCCCGTTTACATTTTCATTTTTCATTTAGCTTTCTCTTTAGTGGTCATCACTCTCCTGGACGAAGAGTAAGGTGTAACTGCGAGAATAAATAAACACTGGGGGTTTTCCCCCAATAAATAACCCAAAATATTTTGATCTTTTCATAGAAAACAGGCCTACAGAAGAGATAATACACACTTGATTCTGAAAGATCAGCTTGTTCTTTAATTCAAAGCGAAGGACAGTGGTAAAACTGCGTTGTTCTGTTGAAGTCTTGAAGCCCTACCCCAAGCACCTTCTATTGGAAATCAGATGGGCTTCCGGACTGGCAGGCAAAACGAACAGGTAACATTCCAGAGAGAGTACTGGTGCGGTGTGCAGTGTGCAGTTTCCGGGTCTCCATTTCAATGGAATTTAATTAGATCATTGGCGAACAGATAGGGTACAATACTATCTCGGACACTGACATTCCAAATTCCTCGGGACATTTCTGCTTCATGATGTATTGTGATGCACATCAGGTGTGTGTCAACTTGAGTTTGTAATGCTTTCTTCTTTCCGTTTTTTTTTTCTTTTTTTTTTCCTTGTGTGTGTGTGTGGGGGGGGGGGGGGGGGCGTTCGTGCCCAATGGTGTGGGTCTTGATAGACCGGTATCGAACTTAATAACTTAGAATGTGTTCCATACCCCCAAGTGCAAATCTGGGTCTATCCACAAGCATGACAGGTATTATCTTGAGTATATGATCTTGATTAAAGCAATGCAGCGATGTTGGGGGAGAGCTAGGGATAGACATGAATGTAATCCTGAGGGTCATGCCTTGCTTACCACCTCAGCATTGATTAATGATCATCGGGGAATGGGAGGTGGACTCTGCTAAGTTTCAACTTATACATGTAAACTCTCGGGGGGTTTCAACGTATGTTTTCTGCAGACTGCTAAATTTCACACATGCTTTGTATTTCTCACTGTTATCCCTTCCCTTCCTTCCTCCGCCCCTTTTTTTTATAATGCATACAGGAAACAACTTGTAAATTTGGAATGAAGGTGGACATTATCTACGTGTATTTAGCTACAGCTATTCAAAGGGGCTATGTCGTCATGATTATAGCAGTAAATGGAATAACCCAGTTACTACACACGCGTACGCATCACAGTTTTACAAAGACGGCACCCTTTGTGATTTGACCGCAAGCGCCCGCGTCCAGTATCTGGGTGAGAGTTCATCTTTCCATGCACAGCCAAAGGTCTGCTCTAATCATGACGACACAGCCCTGTTAAGGTCATCTGAAGTTTAACCATCCAACAGAAATCTCAAATATTTTAAACAATAATTCGATGGCTTTTTCCAGCATACAAATACTTTGAAGAGATTATTTTTCTTCTCTGATATTCAAAATCCTTAGCAAAACTGAGAAACACACTTGAAAAGAAGCTTTTCGTTGGCTGAATAATACCCAGGAAATGTACAATAAGTGTAATCTGAGGACTGCCCATAGAAGCTGTTCAATGATTTCCCATAAGAGTATAGCAAAGGATAAATGAAATGAATATGTAAGACAAACCAAGAGGCAACAGCTATGGATACAAACCAAAGAAGCGTTCCCCATAGATGGCTATTCACTTAAAAAATGCCTGAAAAGACAGCTATCACAACATGCACACACAAATGGGACTGGGCGATGAATACGCCATATGTTTGTAGTCATTAGTTATACCATCAGTTGAGTAAATTATTACCGTTACAAAAGATCACTATTGGGACTGCACACTGTCAGTAGGGCAATGCTTGATGAAAGCCTAAATAAAATTGATGTATAAAAAAACAAAAAACAAAAAACAAGGGGGTCCATCAAAGACTGACAGCAATCCAGCGAAAATAGAGGGGATACTCGGCGGATTTCTTGAGGGGATTGGGAAGGTATTGTTGATAACCTAACTTTTTTTAAAGCTGCGTATTCCTGCAAAACAAATATTGTCATTATTAGTGCAGAATCAGATCAATTCCATGATGCAATTGTATAACCTTCAGTGGAGTACTCAATTTCAGGAGGTACAGAGGGGATTATTACCTTATCCAATCTAAAAATGTACTTTCACTGGGGTGGTTGACTTGTTTGAAGACAAAACACTTCTGGTCATTTTCATTGGTTTGTTTGAACGCCGAAAAGAACAAACAGAAATGTTTTGATATAGTGACAAGGGTGAGGGGAAAAAAGTATGCGGTGGTTGACGTTATCACCTAAACCAGAGATAAAACTTAAATATTTGGGAAATGGTTTTTAATGGGTAAAGAACCAAGTTTAAAGCACAAGTGGTTACTAAACTCCCGTAGCTGTATGTGGTCTTACTTCCAGAACTAAAATTGTGTCGTTGTGGATTAACCGGTTCACATGTGTCCATAAAAGAAATTTCGAGCCAGCCAACGGGTGACGTTAAAAGGCGCCATTGTGTAAAATCAGAATACCGGCACAAAGGTTGCCCGGATATGATTGCTAAGCGCGCACAGGGCACTCACAAGCCGCGTAACGCTTCATTTCACCCAAACAGAGAAGATGGTGCTCAATATTGTTGGCTATTGTACAGGCGATATTGCGTAAATCTCTTATTCAAGAAGAAGAGGATTACGGGACATAGAGAGGCTTCCACCATGTTTCAATCATTATATTTCGGCGCAATGGAGGGTAAACTAGGGATCCAGCCTTGGTTCCGGATTTAGTACCAATCATAAGCCATGGCACACAGCCGAGGTTTTGCAATTCACAGCACATGAATTCGACATGTTCTCGATAGAGAAAACAAAAAACACGGAATAATAAAGAGAATTGTTGTTCTCTTGGCTTTGTCAAGTCGATGTTTCTTTGTGCCAACGATACTCTCAAAGAAAAAAAATGATTTTGGTTATTTCGAATAAAATAATTCCGTCAGGCTAGACAGGGAAAAAACGGAAAAATCCAGGCGGCAACTGGTGAGAAGACCAACAGCCACATGGGAGGAAAACATCAAGGAATGGACCGGTGGATTTCACAAAGCGCTAGGACTAGTCTTATCTCGAGTTAGGACGAGAAACTAGTCCCAATTTATATGACTAGTCATAGGTTACGACTAGTTTTGTGAAATCCCACTCACAATCCATACAGCGACTCAGCGTGCTCAAGATCGCCACGCCTGTTCACATAATTAGTCCTAACTTAGGACTAGTCAGTCCTATAAGTTAGGACTAGTTACTCGTCCAAACTCGAGATAAGACTAGTCCTAGCGCTCTGTGAAATCCACACCTGGAGATGCATATCACAGTTGGCTGCCACCTACGGCACTGCAATATATATTTGATTGTGTTCTCGCACACAATTTTTATACGCTTGAGCCCACTAACCAAGTGTCAGCAAGTACTCTAATACACAATAATATGCGACAAGAAGACATCCCATATTGCAGAATAATGAGTGTGTCCACTGTGTGTTAAGCAGGCTTACTAGAAAAGGTGTTGATGAACTACCGCAAGCTGGGGCCTATTACAACAACATGTATGTCGTTAGCAAAAGGTATAGTGTGCTGCAGAAATCTGCCAGGTGTCTGCTAATTTTCATTACCCACTACCGGTCCCTATATTCAGTCAGAACGAAAACGATGTAGGGACCGGGAACGTCTAAGTGTGCTGTATATGTTTACAGTAGCGGGTGGAATACTACAGCCTGAACCAACCTGATCTTTCCTACTCGTCTTCAACATGTTCAAGAACTCGTTAAAATTATCATCCAATCCAGACAAAATAATGCCATTATCCAACGGTGATAACCTTCCGCACAGTAATTTCAGCTATTGATTTAGTCATGATAACATCGAAATATAATTTAACAGAGGGCAGTGGGTAATGTATTGCAAAATAATTCAATTCAGGAAACAATCAAAAGTACAGAGATGTGTCTGGCTTTATAGGCCTACATAATAAGGGCAAAGAGGACGTAACAAAGAGAAGTTACCTGGACCAAATTTCACGGCGCTCTTTACTACGAAATTCAACGCTTACGGCCCTTATAATAGACCGTAAGCAAATGACGTCATTTGAGCAGGGCGCCCTCGGCGAGAGGTCAAATGAAGGTTGCTCATTGGGCCATCCTCTGCGCCGCGCGTACATATACATGCGTTTTCCATTGTTGCGTCATCGTTTTACCTCTAAGATGGCGGCTTAAACATATATGCTTAAACATATACGTTTAAACATATATATAGAAAAAGATGGTGAAATCCGTTTCCAAATTTTCTTATATGCTTAAACAAAATTGACAGTACAAAAGGGGGGTCATTCCTTTTCGGCTTGCCTGTAGAGAATTATTTCCCTGCTTTGTTTTGTAACAATGATAACACTTTTGAGCGACCATTTGCGAACACACTCTCACACAGAAGCACAATGTTATAAAAACACAATTAATACACTATTGCATTCCAAGTTCTTATCTTGTGAATGTGTCTGATCTAAATCTCCTGTAATTTGTAATTCATATTTTGCTTTTTATACACCAAAAACATTAAGGCATTTAGCACACAAAGGATGTGCCACCATACTGCGGGTAATTGAATATCGGGTAAAGTGTTCCGTTTGAATCCTGGAAAGTTTGTTGACATCTGCTCAGTGGCGTAGCCCAGCATCTTTTTACGAAGGGCGGCAAAAGGGGGAAGGGGCTCAGATTATTGTAGAGGGGGTTATTACAGTTTAAATTGCCTGATTATAGCAAAGTTCAGTGTCCAGAACCCCCTCCCCCCTTTTGACTATTACGCCACTGCATCTGCCCCACCTTTGTGGGTTGACTAAAAATCAACACAGACAAAAGAGAACCTGAACCGACGATCGCGGGTACCCTGCAATGTAGTTCCAATTTTAAATTAGAATTGAAATTGCTAGAAATGCTGTAATGTTTAAACAGAAGTAATAAGTTCCATTATGCACAACAACACGACATAGAATCACACGCTTTACATGTACATGGCGCCGTGAGCGCAACATTATGTGGTCATCAGCAGCACCTTGAGGTTGGGTTCGGGCCCTGTTCTCACGTGACAGGGAAGCCACCACAACCCAATTTCATAGAGCTGCTTAAGCACAAAAAATAGCTAAGTACAACAAAATCATGCTCACTAGAATAAGGTTACCAGCCAAAATACCATGTCACATGTACAATCGGTGACTGGTATCCTGCTGAAGTTGTTTTTGCTTAAGCAGAACATTTTTAAGCAATATTTTCTGTTTAAGCGGTTCTATGAAATTGGGCCCACAAGTTTATCCTTCTGTTTTCTGAACGATCCACAACAAGGTAGTCTTTGAACCTACAAACAAAACACCCCGCATTAGGGACTGCAAAGCTTCAGTAAACATGTAGAGGGTCTTCAAAAACCCTTAAGGGGCACTCTCAATGGCCTCTGACTCTGAGAACAAAGAACGTGACCAACAGGGTAGGACAACTCGTAGTAATTAATCCGTCCTTTCATTGAATGGCATCATCTCCTGTTGTTTTCACCTTCAACTCAAAACAACTCGTTCCTTTTAATCCACTGTGGGACTTGGACAGCGTGAACAAAACACCTGATCTTAATTAATGAAGCTCATTAAGAACACATATGACAAATTCACGTCCTCATTACACTCTGGATATATTTTTATTGAACTGTTGATACTTTCAAAAGGTGCGTAAAGAAATTCCAGCTGCTGCTGTTTCTACATCTTTAAACAATGGCCACAATTGAATCATGTAGTGTTTACTTCAAATTATCTGTACTGACGTTATCTCACTGGACAAAATGTGTGTACATTGAATCAAGAAACCGGCAGCGAGCTGTCCAATTCATACAAATAGACCTGGGCTCAATTTCATAAAGTCTGAAAGCAGATGTAAGAGCGGCCATCTAGCAAAATTTCTATTTCATAACCACTGCTATAAAGGGCACGTTAACTGGCCGTTGGTTTCTGCAAGCAGATCAGTGACGCAACGACGCAAAACCATTGTCAACTCCCACACGCGGCTGTCAAATCTTGTGGACGTGTTATGAAATACCCTTTTTGCGTACGCACGTTTTTCTGCTAGAAGCACAAAAATGTGCTTACCGGAAAACAACTTTATGAACTAAGGCCTTGGCATCATCTTTAAAACATCTTTCTATGAGGAACTCTTGGCCTGTTCAAAGGGTACTTTCATGTGTTCAGAGGGTCCCTTCTGTAAGCACCTTTTTGCCGTATATCTTCTAATTCCTTCACAGTGTCTGCTCCAAAGGCCACACTGCAAGATATTTTCCAAGCTCTTTCCACTGTACTGCTGCATTTTGAAACTTGCTACATGTATCTTGTTTCCAAGATACAGTTATATCACAGTTCAAAAAGAAATGTGAACAAATCTCTTTTCTCCCACTAACTCTCCTATATTTTCCTTGCTGAAGAACTCCCATTGAGACGAAAGCTAAACTTTACTAAATCGTGTAAGCAAATGAACATTAGCGATTTACTCTTCTGTTCCCTCCACCCAATAACCCCTACCCCTCTATCAGGACCACGAGATGGGGAAAATGGACTTACACTGGTCTTGAGAACGTACAGCACCGGAGCAAAAGACTCTGACTGCACCACTGAAGCATCATGGGAAAGACCAGTGATGATTGTAGGTTCCACATAGTTGCCTGGTCTGTCTAGAACCTGGTTTAAAGAATAAACACAGAGAGCAAACATTTCATTTAGCAGAATTTTTTTGAAGTTTGAACAAACAAGATTAGCTGTTGCAAACTGCTTACTAACCAAAAGGACCTGAAATGTGATGGATGTGGGAATTCCTGAAAACTGCTTGCGGCTCTGGTCACCCTTATTCTAGATCCAGAACCTCACAGATGTTACAATTCAG
This sequence comes from Marthasterias glacialis, assembly GCA_911728455.2. NCBI lineage: Eukaryota > Metazoa > Echinodermata > Asteroidea > Forcipulatida > Asteriidae > Marthasterias > Marthasterias glacialis. The sequence goes on from OU452230.1 coordinate 4,923,010, forward strand.
GAGGTTTACAGACTTTGTGCATCACTATATAATACAAAACTGCAGGTTTGGACACAATGTGGACTATGTCTGACTCCATTTGTTGACTTACTTCCAGAAAACTTGAAGGCTCAAGGAGAGTCTTTCTCGAAGGATAAAATGAGAAAGCCTTTGAGAAAGACTCTGCTGGGGCCGAAACGTGAGGCCATTCACAATTTTTTTTTATATTTTGAAGGTTGTTCGACATTTAATGTTTTCATTTTCAACGACCGCTGGCATACCCATTACACAAATAGTTCATAAATTAAAATCTAAAATTTCCTGGTAATATTTCTTGAGTTGGTCTAAAGGATGACATTTTGTTTCATCACTGAGAAAAAAGCAACGATTACAGCTAATCAAAGGATTTGTTTAATAGATAGGATAGGATTTTTTAATAACTAAATAAGAACAATAATAACATTTAAAGAAAACAAGAGTGAGTTGAATGCGAAAAATTATACAGCTTGATTGATATTAATAATAATATTATTTATCTTTCAGTAGTGGTACGCACTAATCCTCCAATCAAACTGCTCGAACGGGGATGTGATAATAAACCATATCGTACTCACTAATTTGAATTGATTCCTTTGATGCTTTTGGTTTGTTGTTTTAATTAACTTTATTCAAAAAATTTATACCTAGCCTTGCGAAATTTCAAACAGGCAAAGGAATTACACAGTTTTGGAAAGCAATTTCGTTGGATGATTCAGCTTCAAAACTTTGAAATTTCTGTGTTGAAAAGAAGTCGATCGCGGTCATCTGGCCTAAACGTTCCGTCGTGCACTAGTACACATTGTGCACATTAATTATACGTGGAACTGTCCTTACTGGCTTTATTCAGCCATTCGAAGGTCTGAGGTACCAACTATGGAATATTTTTCACAAATTTCAAAAAAGAAAAGCCTCAAACAAATAAACAAATGCAACAATCATCATGTACCGTACCGCACTTTCTTATGGAGGACATCGTGTTTGTTTACATGTAATACAGCCACAATAGGTCACGTGACGCGGGTCGCGAAATCGGTCTATTAGTTAGTCTTGAAGTGCTACTACTTCCTTCTTTGATATTATATACAAACTTGAACTTGTTCTTATAAAATAAATTGCTCCGAGTATTTTTATTTTCAAGAATTTCGTATATGTTTTTTTTTTTATGATTTTGAGTTCATTAAAAAAAATTTTGTCGATACGTGTGAGGCTTGTACAATCTATATATAACAATTTTCGTCTTTTCATTCATATTATCAGTGAATACATCTTATTTCATGATCGGAAGATGTTGGAAAATATTGATCAATTGCTTACCGGTAACCGTTAGGGGCCTATGTCAATTTTTTCTATAAGGTCAAAATCCACGCACATTGAGTATGACAACAAATGGCTTTCAAAGACTTTGTTGCCATCAAACGTTCATACTGACACGACTGAGTTATTGTCAGGGCATTATTTCTTGTCAGTTCATATCATGGGGACGATGAAATGAATTTTCTCAGCCCGTTCTAGGTAATGGACCCCGACAACATCACTTTTTTTGAGAAGACATGAAATGTTGTATTATATCACGTGATTGGTTCTCGACCAATACAAATTCACAATGTAATACCATGGTATAACAAATGATTTGTTGTCAACAAGTCGTTATTTCAATAGATGTTACTTTTGCATCGGGGATTTCTTTTTTATTTATTTTATTTTTACCCATACTAAAAAAAATTGAGGAATACGCCTGTGAATTTTTTTTAAGGATTCGGGAAAGTACTGAATATACAGTGCTAAACACACATCGGTGTATGGGTAAAAAAAAAATAAGTAAATAAAAAATAAGGCAATATTTCTTGTCAGTATCATAATGACTACATGTTGGCTTATATTGAACGATCTCATGGACCCCAAAACATCTTGCAAAAATCAATTAATCAACCCTTACTCCCTACGCCATGTTGCCTCAGGCGGCCTTATCTTCCACTATCCCCCTTCTAACAAGTCCACAGCAATTTGTTTGGACTCAGAGAAGAATGACATGCCTGACCCTGTGATAAGCAATCGTTATTTGGGCCCAATTGCACCTCAGTTTTTTTCTGAATCTTTCATTTTGGCAAAGTGGGTATGTAATACAAGGATTTGGGATAGCAAGGGTTAAATGGCCCCTAAAGTGACTATTTCTTAGGAACATATTTAGTGCTGCTTTCTTATCCCCTGATGTTTGAAAACTAATTGACATCCCTTTTAGGTTAATTTCATTGAACAGTGCAATTCTTTAAACACTTAAAATTTTCCGTGCTTTTCCAGACACCTGAGGGCGCTGTTGCCATGATGTCATTTCAGGGAGACACTGCAATTGAGAGCCAAAACATTTGCTCATTGAAAGCATTTGTGAAAAAAGTTTGCCCCTGAACTGACACAACAATGAATCACTAAAGAAAATAAAGTTTACGACGGCGAAATTAACTACATTCTGCCAACTGTTTGTGCATCAACTAATTGCAGCATCAGGTTTCTGCCTGATATGGCATCACCCTTTGCTCATGAATACGGAAATTTGTATTCGCGTAAAAAAACAGAAGGCACCAAAATACCCTTGGAAGTGGCAAAATAAAAATTGAAAATAAGGTTTAATTTGACACAGCGGTGCATTTCAAAGGATTTCATTAAAATAAAAATAACATTTCATGGGCCCTTCAACGTCGTTACTTGTACTCTTGTATCATCATTGTGTATAACTTACATCAATAAAAAAAAAAGCAGGGAATGTATTCGTCTAGCCATTTCGCATAGCACAATAGTTAGGATGAACATGTTTTGTGCACACTGAATGCTAAATATTGAGCTGAATGCTACATATTGCGCAGCAAACGATAATTCTTGAGTAGCAACTGCACTGAAAAGCGTTCACTGAAAAGCCAACCGACAAGGGAGGAAATTAAAAATGAGGAATGAAGTTGACAAACATTTGCATTTGAATTTCCCATGTGTGACAACAAGAGTATTATTTTTTTCTTTCTTTATCTTTTCTGGTGAGCATTTCCTCCAGCCCTACGTATAGTTGCAGTGTTTCACTTTGGGGCCGTTGGGGTGGCTCAGTGACTGTACATGCACATGGATAAACAATAAGTTCCATTTACAAATTTAGCACTTACAAATAACTGCAATTCAAATGGGGTGTCATGTACCAACTATTACGATCACAGAAACATGTTCTGCTCAACTAATGGCTAGTTATAAAATTAAGCCCTGATGACAAAAGAGCACATAAGGCAAAAATAGAGAATAAAACCAACCAGCTCCCCTCAGAGTAGCAAAAGAAACATGATTACTTGTTTTTATTATTACTATTATTATTATTATTATTATTATTTTTTTATTTTTTTTTTTTTTATAATGCAATTCGCCTTTCGCAAGGCCAAAATACCACTCGAGGTGTGCAAGGTGTGGGCTACTATTTGAAGGGATAGAAACCTGCCCCAGTTCGCAGAAACAAGACATGGCGATATGTAAACGCAAGTCTCTTCACAGCACAGCTAAGAACAGAGAAGGGTAAATGAATCCGTTGCGAGACAAACATAACTGCATGCCTCTTCCCCTATTATATATTTTATCAAGCCAACTAGGCCTCTCAAAGCGCTTTTATTAACTCCTTTCATCGGGCCCTAAGTATTCCTAAACCATTTCAACTCCTTGGGAGAATGCAGTACCAAAACAGCGCACAGGTTGTGAATCATTCACATCAACAATCTCTACCCTCACAGGTACCCATTTACTCCCGAGTGACGAGAAGCAAATTATAGTTGTGTCTTCCTCAAGGACACAATTGTCATGACCAGGATTCGAACCAACACTCTGGTAACCTAGCCACCCGAAACTTGAGTTGGATGCGCTAGATTGCTCTGCAACGACACGCCATCAAAGAAGAGATTTCCATTAACATGGCCCAATGTTGATAAAAAAATATCTACCTTCACCTTAAAAAGGCTCAACTTCTACATCCTTTTCAACTCATGCTACAATCTCAATTTGAAATTTTTCAAATTTCACTTCTTGGAAGAAGGGATCATCACACACTCCACACTCTGGTGACTTTAGACTAAGGATCGGGTGAACCCAGTCACACAGCCTGCACGCTTACAATCCAGAAATTGTTATTGAGTGAATTTAGGAAAACTACTTGCAAAGCTAGACGTCAACTTTTAACTTGACAATCCTGATGAGAGCCTATACAAAAATGCCAACGTGACTACTTTAAAATTGTTTATGGATGTGAGGAAACCAAGGCCCCCCAAAACCACATCTGACTAATCACATCAACATGCAAAAGAACATGGGTAGGAGTGTTAAAACTCATTCTGTAGCATTCTACCAAGAGTATCTTTATATTCAGTTATTCATCGGTACAACCACCGGGGATTGTTATCCAAGAGACCACGCAGTTTAAATTTACTCATTTTATTTGAGGGCACACCTCGACAAAAAAAATTCAATTTTACATGCCGAGAAAATGCTACTGTTCACCAAAGGGTTTTACGCCTCTTCGAAAGTTGTCTGATTCAGTTATGAATCATGAGTTATGAATCATGCCTGCTACGAATATTATTCCATGTTAAGGTGCCCCTGTAGTCATATACTTCAAAAAATTTGCATCTCCAGCAGGTGGTCTTCTAATCCATATGTACTAGAAAGCGCAAATTGAATAAACTATTTTTGCTCAATGTGTAGCCTTTGTGAAGGGAGATCGATCTTATGAAATGGCCAAAACATCTATTGCATGTGCACAGAAATCTCACAGACAAAAGCAAAACTGTGTATAGTTCAGAAACAAAGTCAAACTTATGAATGACACAGAATATCATTCATAAATTGTGTTCATGCAAGTGTATAGATGTATTTGAAAGGTTAACATCCTTACAAACACTTGTGCTTGATACTCACATCAGGTTAAATTTTACTGAACTAAAGAAACTTTTACAGTGTTAGGTGTGGGCGGGCACGTGTGTACATAACAGCCAGTGTTACAATGCATCATATTCCGCACAAGTCTTCATCCACGGTCGTATAGTCTTTTGGGGGTTTCATTTTAGCAGAGTATTGTGCTGTTTTAATCTACTCTTGCTGTTAGAAGTCACATCTCCCGGTCGAGAAACTACATGTAGCACATTATTATGCACTTGTGTGTGAAGGTGAAGTCAATTCCTCAAGAGTGCGGTAACACTTGGTTTGATTCGTTTCCCCGAAAACTCTGTGGGGAGGCAGTAAGCGGTACTCGTGTTCTAATGTATGCTTCTTATTGCTGGTCACACCTGACCCCTGTCTCGACCACACCAGTGGATCCAAGGCCTTTTTCACCATGAATTAACCGGCATTTGGCAGGATGTACCCCTGAGATTAATACAAATGTGTAAAAGATTGGGTTTCTGTGAACTCAAGTCACACAATGGAAGGGGGTGCACTGGGTATTTTCTGCATTTTTACCCGATGTTTATGAAGTGCCAGCATGATGACCCTTGGCCTGTTGAGGTACAGTTTGGAAAATACATGTCCCGACATGGCGACGTTCAGTTAGTTCACAGACGTGTCTTTGTGAGTTATTTGAGTCGTCAACCAGAGTAGGATCCAAACATTTATTACAACACCCGACACTTGAAACATCTACTGAGTGAAAAACAAATGTAGACAAAAATAACTTCAACAGCTTTATCCGAATCAGTTCATAATGGAGAATGTTTTCCAATATCTCATTAATAGCTTTTAGCGCTAAATATGATAAGCAGCAGAAACAAAAATCAAGCAGGGTTGATTCTGAACTGCCCTATTCTCGTTGTCCTCCTTTTCAAAAGCTTTAATCGTAGTGGAAACTCCTCAGGGATGACCAGCAGCTTTTTTTTTTATTTCTTCTCAAGTAAGCTCGAAATAGAACTTGGTATGGCCTCCCTCAACCAGTGCCACTCAAGTTGTTAAGTTCTTTGAATTGGGGAAGTCCCTTGACAACCACCTCCAGGATTTTCTGGCCATGGTTTTTACTTTGGCTATGGGCAATTAGGAGTTTGAATTCAAGTTCTGAAAAGAATACGGCCCTGAACAGAGTGAAGGAAACACAGACCTTTTTTGCTGACTCGACCTTTGTAATGAGTTTCTCCCATCACCGGTGACTTCTTAAACCCACATGTATACACATGTATACATGTAAGAACACATTCTAGAGGTATGTGCTTAGAATATCTTCAGTTCTGCTCTGCCCGGTTGATATACATTAAAGAAAACTTATAGTGTAAGGAGGGGAACATACCATACAGGCACTTGCATACCATCAAGAGACAAATACACTAATCAGCCTCACATATACACCGTACTCGTGTATGTGTGTACATTTGCATCATACACTCAAGTAATACAAAATAATTTATCAGATTACAGTCATTTAAAATGCCCACCGACTTATTACAGGTTTATTAAACAAGGCAGGTATGGGACACATACTAAAGGCTGTTGTTGCACAGGACAATACAATAGAAGATGTTGACCAACTGAAGTCGAATTAAGGAGTTCAGCCCGGACCATCATTCTAAAGAGGCTGAGCATACTAACCACTTGTGGTCCTGTGCCAATTAAGATGCTGAAAAATTGACAGTATCTCACTCTCATATCCTGGAAAAAAACCTGGAAACAATGGTCTATACCCGCGGGTTAAAATGAACCCAAAGAGACTCTGAATACCGCAGGAAAGCCCATTGATGATGTTAATAAAATGATGAGACAGTGAATGAAACTGATCTTCCCTAGATTAAAACCTGAAAACAATCGTTCATCTTTTGGTAAAATGAGCCCACATAAAAACCTCCATATAAAAAGAACCTATTCATATTATTAACTAATGCAACAGTGACTGACACAGTTATTCTGAACAAAAAAACAATCGTCCATCCGGGTAAAACTAACCCACAGTAAACCTGAATATCACCAACCCCATTCAGAGTATGAATTGATATAGCTGGAGGCTGGTGATGATTACTAAGAGGACGTAACTGGAGCCTTTGTAATGAACCCTTAGCTTAAACTTGGTATCATTTGACAGGTTTTGCAAGGTTTTTGTTTTGTCTCCCCCCCCCCCGCCCCTCCCCACTCCTCTTTTGTTCGTTCACAGATGACTTACTTTTATATGTTTACCAACGCACTTGTTTTTTAACCTGACGGATGTATCGCCCTGTTTTTGGCTGCAGATTTATGGTAAAAAGTTGATTTACATTATATAGCTTACTTTCTTTCATCGGGGAAGTTTAGGCATTGAACGAAAACAATAATGTCAACAAATAAAAGATGCAAATAAGTTATTGCGGGGACCCGACACTATCTCGCAGTACCAGCAGCCATGTGAAAACGATCTGCAAGTATTATGTACACTGCGCACTGCATATACAAGAATGTTGTGCTTTGTTTGGCTTTGAAACAGAGTCACATGTCAACGTGTCAGAGAAAAACATATATAAATTTGTTACAACTTTTGTGTTTCGGTGAAAGAATCGGGCGATGCTACTTTTTGTGGAATACTTCATCCACAGTTCAGGAAGACAGACCCTAATTTCACAAAAAAGAAAGTGTTCAAAAATGAATTCAAGTTTGCGTATAAGGTAATGTATAGGTTCATTGGTAAACTCATCTTAAAATTAACATTAGCGCTGGTTGAAATTCACGACTTGAACGGTCTGCTTTTTTAGTATTAACTGTGAAGAACGTAGTAGAACATGGTAGGCTGCATTAAGTTTGCGCCACAGCAGCACCTTGTATACGATTACTAGGTGCTGCAAAATGGGTCTTATAATTTAAAACATAGCTCTGCATACCTATAAAGAACATTATGAGCGCTTCTGAACGCCCTTCAGGTGTGAAAAATGCTTTGAAAGAACTTGGTATTAAAAACTGGATGTAGTTTTCATCAGTGGTAAGACTGGCAGTCAGTTCGTAAGGCTGTATAGTGCATACATGTACGTTTATGTATCATCAGTAATTGTATTTATTCATAGTCGGCTACTTTGAGTGTGGTGCCTTGACTAAAATCCCCGTTGCGCTCTGAACATATTCCAACAAAAAAAAAAAAAAAAAAAACACGAAACGGCCGCTGTTTGCCTTTATTATTAATTCCGGTCGTGAAGCCAAGGATTTTCAAGAAAAGCGAACTTAATCACTATACTAGCCAGAACCCCATGGAGAGAGAGAGAGAGAGAGAAGACAAGGCAGGAAGTTTTAGTTTTAGATGTGGGAGGAAAACCCCCGAGAATTATTCCAGGGAAAACGCACACAATCAGGTAGAGACTGTAAACCCAATCCACATAGTGCCCGGGGTCCTAGAGATGGAAGGTGAGGAAAGACACCACTACGCCAGCCACCCGACCACCCATAAACCCGACCAAACCTTCCCTCGTTAATATTCGACAGACAGAATTTTAAGTTGAATTCAGATGTCATAGAAACTTCAGCTTTGCATAAACGTAATTTAGGCCAGTACGGTGTCCTGCAAGCTGCTGCAGAACAGCAGAGAAAAAGCATCCAAAACATTTTTCTGAAAAGGGGCCTAAGTCGGTTACCTTTCCTCCCGCTTCTATCTTGCCTCCTTGGGCGACAGCATTCTTGATAGCATTCTCATATATCTCGATGCCCTGTTGTGAATGCATGGGTCCGTAGAGGGTACTCTCTGCAAGAAGAAAATGGAACTTTCTATTAATCCTCCAGGTCTTTTCTTTTTTTAATTTTTACTTTAAGCCGAGATTTATGGTCGAGGGTAAGAGATTAGACGGAACACGGGGGTGGTAGGGGCGGGGGTGGGAACACAACAATCAGGAGCTCAATCCCTCTGTGACCATAAATTGATACCGTCAGCAATATTTAAAAAAAAAAAAAAAAGTAGCACTTAACGATGACATATTTCATGGGGTGTAGGAAAGTATCATTGCGTGTTCACAAATATACTTTGTGTAAATAATCATTCTCGACTTACAGCGCTTCTTCGAAAAAGTATCAATTACCCGTGAGCAGAGAACTGTGAGCGTAAACACATAATACTGCATTGACACAATTAAGCTGAGCCCCGAAATTCGGTCAAATCGTCATCAATAAGTATTAGGGGAAACCTCACACATTTCTGTCTGGATTCTTTGACGTTTCAACTGCACTTTACGTACATGTACATAAACAATTTGATGATAGTCTTTAATATGAAGAAAAAAGGTGATTAAGTTTTTAACCACGTGCCAGGATTTCCCCAAAAAAACTCGTGCCCCCTTACGGGCTTAATTTTCAGAAATGATCGGAATAATTTGAAATTTTTTTTTTCGAGAATATTGCTGTCACAAAGAAAACATGAATTAAAAAATGCAAATACAGCAAAGGTTCTCATAAAAAGCACAAGGATTTCTTTTCGAGAAAATATGAGTCGTGTTAAGCGTGAATCGCAAAACCTTGGCCGTAAGTAACAGCCGATAAGTGGCCCCATGGTTTCACTCAGACTTACCTCCCAAAAGGTCTAAAACCGGGGATTACACAATAACCCCCGGAAAGGGGAGAATTCAATCATGAACCATTGGGGAAACGAACCATTGCGCAATGAGTGCATGTATTGTGCACGCTACACGATGAATTGTCCACACGTCACCTGATTTCGGGCAGGGTAAAACATTGGGGTGGATACACGTCTTCCGGCAACAATGACCATACACAGTTTGATAAAATACACGTTCACTTTGAAAACTAACTGTAGCATACAAATAAACCAGAGAACCGATACTTCCTATACACCTTATGCACATGACGTCATTTCAGTAGGGCGCCCTCGTCTAGAGGTCAAAATGAGGTTGTTGTACAAATCTCTGCGTTTCCATTGTCACATCATCGATTGACCTCTAAGATGGCGGCATGATGACGTCAATGCATAATGTCTATCCAGTTCGTAAGTGACTGCGTCATGCACGCGCATTGAAGGCACGCGCGCACGTTTGCCTACTTCTAATTCTCTGGCTCCAAACAAGAACAATTCACTGTGTAATCCAATAGGATCCGAACCTTTATTTTGCGTTTTTGACAATCTTGGTTCAATTCTGTCGTCGGATCGGTAGCCAGTGGCAAGATGTCGATCACTTGGATAACATATGTGAACATGAGTACTTATGATTTTTGATTTCTTGTGTAATTCTTTCAAGAAAATTTGGGCAATGCATTTTTTTGTACAAACTGATTTTTGTTGGAGCCACTCTTGTGAAAGTGCGCGTGGCTTATGCTTACCCTCGGGAAAACTGAAAATTTGAAAAAAAATCCAACGGTACACAGCACATCAAAAAAGCGCGCCTGAAAAGTATGGCGTGTTTTCTATGCGTGACCTGCGCGCCCATATCCAGCACAATCATGAAACTGCGTGGCGCGATTGCAGTGCGTGTGTTCATAATCCATGCGTTTCCGTTACGCATTCACAGCGATGGTAACCAAACGCGTTTGGCACAAACGAGGCATGTCAGGGTACACTATTTTTGCAATCTCGTTCCCAGTGGTGATCGATCTCGCCGCATCATGTTTTTGGTACCGAGGTTGGCTCAATCAAAACCCCTGGAACTGTAACACAAAAATCTCTCAAAATAAAGGAGATTTTAATTGGGCCTGTGGCCGATTCACTCAACGCCGCAAAAGAGGCATCAAATCACAGAGCAACGCGCGTACTCATTTTGGCGCGTGCGTACGCAGCGCCTCTACAAGCGTCCTAAGGCGCTCGAAAGTTTTTAAGGGGCGTTCTCGAAAAGCAGTCAGTTTTATTAGACCTTATGCATTGACGTCATCACGCCGCCATCTTAGAGGTAAATCGATGATGTAACAATGGAAACTCAGAGATTTGTACGCGCGGCGCACAGGATTGGCCAATGAACAACCTCATTTTGACCTGTAGACGAGGGCGCCCTACTCAAATGACGTCATGTGCATAAGGTTTATCAATGTTGTTTTTCTGTGCTCCACTAGTTAGAGACGAGGGGTATCTATACGGCGCGCTGCCCATGGTGGTGACGTTGACTATTTTGTGCCCCATAGACGACAGCAATGGCGGCGAAGTACCGGTTCTGTTTTTTCTGTGAATTGTAGTAAGCATCACAAAGAAAAACATTACCATCTAAAGGGTCACCAATTCTAACTTGACTGTATGCTTTCTTCAACTTCTCCAACACCTCATCATATATCTTCTCGTGTAGAATCTGTATATTTAGAAAAAAATATGCTTCGCAATGAGGTTTCTTTGTTTTGTCGTTGTTGTTGTTGTTAGTGTTTTGTTTTGGTTTTTTTAAGTTATTGTTGATATTGTTGTTGTTTTCAGTGTTTTGGGGTTTCTTTTTCGTTTTCCTATGTTTCTCCAAGTGTGAAATTGTTATAAAAACGTTTAAAAAGGAGAAACTGTGGTCAATGGTTGCCTGCTGAACAGATCTTCAGTAAGTTTCTTGTATTCTTTCTTAAACCACTCTTGTCACAACAATCAAGTTTTGTAATCACTGCTTAAGGCTTGGACGGGTCACCTCTGAAACGTATAATAAAAAAACAACTTTAAAGAAACCGCGGATGAATTAATGTAAACTATGCCTTTGACAAGGAACACTTAAGGTGTCATGCAAGTTTGGTTCACTAAGTAAATTCATTCCAATCCAATCTTTAGTGAGAGCATGAATCCAGCGTGGATTTCACTCCCTGCTCAATAGCAAATGTTTTCCACAATCTACAGTTACAATGTACCTTCCACGTCTGATCATGTCTTTATTTATCAGGTTTTTTTTCTGTAAGGGCTGCAGTGTTTGACACCATTTTAGACCATTGATAATTCTAGCCGATTGTAAAAAAAATAATAATAATAATAATAATAATAATGGGCCTACTGGTCTGTCGCTACAGTGTAGTTTCTCAAAACACGAGATGCCAACTCTGTATAAAACAAATTCATTTTCAAGAAACACACCTATACATTATAGGTTTCATTCAATATTCCACTGAAATCAATTCAAGAAAAAAATACAGCCCTATAAACGTGCATGTACCATAATACTGTCGTGTTATTTATGTGCCCATTCCTCTGGGCTTGAAAGGCCAAGCTGTATAAAAGATCACGATTGGCTCAAAGATAACGCTATCTAAGATATAGCTCGGCATACCTGTCGTAAGAATAATGAGCACTTTGAGACGCCCCTCGGGTGTGCTAGAGCGATATATCAGATGTAAGACTACGCTGCACGCTCTACACTAGTATTATATTATTACACTGCTCAGTGTTCAGGGTTATTAATTATCTCCAGTACCTGCTTTATACAGTAACGACAAAGTGAAGCTACATTATCTACATGTACATGTAAACAGCGTACAACCCCTTTTCCACGTAGAAGAGATACATGTACAGCACTGTGGTAACAATCGAAGTCACTATGATTCAAAATGTCAAATACCTGATGTGTAGTATCAAGAAGCTCATTGAAGACTCATTGGCATGGGTATCAACCCCCCTGATATTATAACAGTAACTGACCAGCTACATGCGACGAAACTAGGGTTAACTTTTAGGGAGGCACAAGGGGGTGCACCATTTTGTCTTGGGAGCACTTCTAGCGAACTAAACCTGTTTGAATTTTTCCTATATACAAGCCTTTTTCAGCACTATCCTTTTAATGCCATTTTACTATTTTTATAAGATAATCTGACGTGGAGGTAAAAAAAACAATTACGTTGTCTGCGAATTAACAGAAAAAAATTGTTTTAAACACATTGGAATTACTACATGAAAGCTTAGAAAATGTAACATTTTATTTTTAATTGGTAATTTTTCTATTTCAAATGTTCTGATTTAAAGGCATTGCATACGTTTGGTAATTTGAGCCTACTGTTTGTTTCAAACCAATATAATTGTAGATATATACCATAAAACTAACCTGTGAAAGTTTCATTTCAAAAGGTAGTAGCGTTTTTGAGATTTGGGCGACAAACTAGAACGGTTATTTCACGCCGGAGAACAGTTAGTAAATAGTTTCGACATTTCATATTGTAGTTCGTTGAAAAAGTACTACCGCCCTCCTGTGGTCGTTATCTTAAAAATACCAATATGGGCCGTTTGAAATTGGTTCGTTCGGCCAGCCCGGGGGGTCCGTGTGCCAGCCGTGGCACAGCTTCGTATAACCCGAAACGGGGTCACGAACTCTCCACTGTGGTTTGGCAGGTCCCATAACATTATGATAATATATGCAGCAGAGCCCACTGACCGCAAGCGGACGTGATGGAGTAAGCTACACACACACACACACATCATGTACATTGTACTGTGTTCTAGGTACCACATGTACAGTACGTATGCGTGTACTGTGGTGAAATTGTGAACTGAGAGTATCTAGGCCAATTTGGTCGCTCGGTAGCTTTTGTAATCGAAATGGACATGTAATAAACAACGCAGTGTCATGTATAGTAGGCCTACACATTGTGCTCACTGATGTTATCACCGAGGAAATCCAAGCTCAATCAAATCATTTGCTATGTACTGTTTGGTAAATAATCTTTGCCCATGCCCGACTTGTGGTTATCATGAAGCAATAAATCAGTTTATTGCTCCGTGCTAATATTTACAAGAATCATGTTGACTCCTTTTTGAATATGTTTCAAACCGAAAACAAACTTGACCCCCCCCCAATAAATAATCTATGGCTACGGGACGTAGCCCGTCGACCGGAGTAGTTACCGGCACAAAGGAAAATAGTAATCAACCCATCATGCGTACATCTGGCATGTTCCCCAGACGGAAGGATTTATGGCCCTTTTCGAATCCACGGCTTTGGCTTTGGATTCGGCTTCAGGGTCCGTCCTCTTGTCTGAAGCTGGCCCTGAGCGCGTTCGCAAAGCACGCGCAATTGTCATAACAACCGCGGGGCCAAGCTAGCCTGAGCCGAATCCGGAGCCGAAAAACACCTCGAAATAAATGCCCAAATGAAGGGTTCATTCACGGAAGTTCAGTACCAGTCTTGTGTGAATGGTTTATATCATGAGTTTAATTCCTACCTCCATGGTTATATAAACTGAGAAAGTCCCATAACTACTATGTCCAGGTTATGGGACAGATGATGGGTTTAACTGGATCAAAATGGTGTGATTTCTTTGTGTGGAAAACAAATGACTTTCATGTAGAAGGAACATTCATTGATGATAGACTATTCATAACTGGCGCGTTTTGTTTCCAGTACTTGCTGCCAGCTTTGTGTGATAACAAGTTGTAATTACTTGAAGATGCATCTCCTGATTTTATACCGAATTGATGGTTAAAAAAGACTGAAACATAAAATAGTTCTTGTCCTTTAGTCCAACTTTTCTTTTTTTCCCCCTCTACACATTGTGGTTCCCGTTATCATTGAGTAATTCATTCTGGAGCTATTCATGGGCATTTCAGAGGACAATAATCTGAGCCACATACATTGTAAGTCCAAGGAGAGTGTTGTTTCTTTCACAAAAGTAGCCACAAAGTATATGCATGTGAATTTTGTTTGCGTTCCTGAAAACCATTATTTATAAAAGAAAACAAAACAAAATCAATATACGGGATTTTTTATTTTTTTTTAAACACACTGTTTATTGACATAAAACAATGAAGAACCACATACAGTAATTGCTTTTGAGTGTGTCGCAGAACCTTCAAGAAACAATTAAGGAATCTAAAATGTCCACAGGGCTCGATAATTTACATGGTGCTACTGCAGAAACTAAGTCCTTTTTTTAGTATTTTGGGGTGCAATGGCATAATTAGTTTATTTTATAATACATGCACATTTTAGGTCAAAGTTTGTGCTGACCAGCACCTGTTTTAAATATGTTGGGGAAATGCCACAGAAAGCCATTTCTTGGAGAAGAAACAGAGGTATGGTTCCTTCAATCTATGCCTGCTGTCACTCGTAAGAGTCATGTCACATGATGCAATTTACAGGCAACTGATTCTAGGCTGTCTCCAATAATGATGCAAACGGCCTTTTTTACAGGATTACTTCATAAAATGATGTTCAATGGTTCATGCATAAATATAAAATTATACACTTGACTGTTAGACTTCTACACTGACTTGGAATAATGGCCCTTGAAAATTTGTTACATTACAACAGACTGTCCACATTTGATTAACTGTACCAGCAAGGGAAATTGGTACGAGGCCATCAAACAGATGAAATTTCTTTACGAAAAGCTCACTCTACATGCACATAGAGTCTTGCAATGGTCTGCGTCTATTCAGTTTCTTCTTTGGAAAATTGACCACTTTCAGCAGTAAGGAATGGTGGAATAACCAAGCTACATTCAACAGGACAAAGCAGGTACTCTGTTACAAATCCCTTATCTACAATTACCTCTTCTCCAGATTCAAGTAAATTCAATATACAAGACTGCTTGGTGATCTCTTTGTCTGAAATTCCACCAGCATAGAGGTTACTTACAAATGTAACAAGGCCTCCTGCTCCTGGTGATATTCCAATAAGGCATTTAAATGTTTCATGACGTTTGTAATGCGAAAAAAATTCTGAATTTAAATTCAAACTTGACGGTGCTGGCACAAATAGTTCAGTACAGTCTAAAATAACACAAGATTTTGAAAACTGTTTGAAGGCATCTGGAATATGTCGGTCGACCATCTCTCTTGTTGGCCACAAAGGAATACTCCCAAGCACAGCATACAGAAAGTTAGCCCAAGTAATACTAAATCTGCTGACTGTTGAACTAGATATGCCAAATTTATCTCCTAAGTCCTCATCGAATGAACCTTATTTGACCTTATTCAGGAAAAGAAAAAAACTGGTCAATAAGTGGCAGTTCAGACCGAAAGCCAGCACGCATTGATGAACTTTCTCCTCTTTTTGAACACACCACTTGGCTCCATCGGGTCATCGTTGATGCATGAGGAAAAACAAAATTAAAAAATTCCATCAACAGTGTGTATGTTGGAAATGCCGTGTAAATCTATGCAGGATCTTTGGAATACCTTTCCGAAAAATGTCTTTCTGGACGGCATTGTTTATCAAGTTGCTTTCCAGTTGTTCAATTCGTTCCTGCGTGGCCTAAAAGTTTGTCTTCTACAGGGGATGTGATCCAGATAATCATGGTCCGGTAACTTGGTAATGCTTCTCCACACCACAGTCACTCTCCATGTTTCACAGCTGTTGCTGGACACCTGTTAATTGTAAAGAAATTTGTCAATATGACACATAATTTTGACAATTTTAATAATGAAACTTACCCGTACATTTATAGGATTTCAAGCTTTGCATTGTAGAGTAATGATAGCAAAGCTTTAAAAAAAAAAGGATCAGGAGGGACTTCATGTTATATCTTCATTTTCCCAGGTTTAGTAGCAACCACCCACTAACCCTTTTTTAAGGGGTGGGGTGGGGTGGGGGAGAGGCCTTAAAAAGTTGTACAATGCCAAACATACAATTTAGCTAGTGCTTTCAGCACAATGAAGATTTCGAATGAACAGATGCTTTGCATAACTAAGTTGTAAGTCAACACATCCCTAGAAAGAGTTAATTGTGTTCAGTTGATATAAATAAAATACTTACTCTCTGTTTCTTCTAAGTTGCCGCCTTTTAGGAGTTTCCACAGTCAAAGGAAAAATGCTTGGAGCATTTAAGAAGCCTTTTCCCAGTCATTGTGGTTTTTAAACTCATTTTCTTTAAAGTGAGTCGAACAAACATGTGTGCATCTTGTTATCTGAAATTCAAAACATCAAAAATAAAAACAAATTAAGAAAATCAGTAAAGCACCAAGAAAATCCCTGAAAGACCTTAGAATATTCAGAGTTAAAGACCTCCATTCATGTAACTTCTGAGGACATTATATAAAGACTATAACATAAGCAGTTTTGAGTTTGTCAGTTTAGTTCGTCCTTCGTCTATGCCCATGGTTCAATTCAAGATAAGAAGCAATTCAACATCATAAATTTACAAAATTGTCCAGTGAAATCAGGAAAACCCTCAGGGATTCCACCAGACTAATTAGTTGACAATGGTTGAGTCCTATAGTAGTATAACTTATTTGTACAGGCTTTTTATTGTACACTCGACTCCATGAGCCACATGTTCGTGCAGTCTGACCTTACTTAGAACATAGAAGAGAGCAGACATATGGAGTACACTTCCTTCTTCGACGGTATGCGTGCACTAACGTCTGAACGTTACTCACTGTTTAGTAATACTTAGTAAATAAAATAGTATTTAGTAATAAGATAAGAGCGAGTTACAGCCTACTCTAGTTACGAAACGTACCTCCATGGTATGGTTTTAAATAAACATTTTTGACAATGAATGTCTGAGACTTACCTTGAAACTTCATCCAGGATCTGTGCGTATATTCCTAATCCATATCTTTCTCAGAGAGTTAAATTTTGGGAACATATGAAACGACAACTCATCCGTCAGGCACACAGCAATGTCAAAATGTGACATGTTTATGAATTACGTAATTCGTGCAATAGAGATCAGCAGTCAGTGGTGACCAAAGATTATACAGCGCCGTAGGCGCAAGATGGGGAACTGGGCCTTTATCTACTGTTGGAAAGTAAATTCGCATTGGTGTTGACTCGCTGTCATTTTTCCAAGACGGCGATTCCGTGTAAGGGCGATCGAACCAGGGGCGAACTGCCCATTCAGAGATCGATCGGCGAAAACGACCAATTAGGAATCAATTTACAAAGCAGTTAATCTTAGACACTTGAGGGCGTTAGTCAATTCGAACGTTCAAAATCTGAGAAGCGTTACCGCCAACAACGCTTCTCAGATTCAAATTTTTGGAGATAAAAAGTGATATATTTTTCCATAACGGCGGTACTTCGAATTTAACGTTTCTCAATATGCATTATACTATCCAAAGCAGCTGTACTTCTTACCAAGTAAGTTTTTATTGCCATAAATTTTCAGAGTCATTACCAAACGTATGCAATGCCTTTAAAATGGGAGGTGGGGGCATCCGGGTGAGCACGGAGCAGTGTAAATGCATAAAAGACCGTGTACACCCTCCACAGCAAAAGTACTATCCAACTGGTCAACAATGAACTAGCCCTGCGGCAACCATTGCTGTGTGTTAAGAGTTTTGTGTACTGTGTGCTTCAGTCATTGTCGAGAGACAGGAAATCGTGCAGGGGTGACGAGGATTCTATTTCCAGGAATAGGGAACTTTTATGTCCACCCTGATAGTTGGGTGGAATTGATGTGATCAAGAATATGAACAACCAAACTGCTTACAGAGTCCCGGTATCTTCCAGGAATAGAATTGCAAACACTATTTAATTTAGTTCACCTTACCAAGCGGCGTGTCGTGGTACAGCGCTGTCCCTGCGTACCAACGCTTGCAAACAAAGTGGCTGGAATTACCAAGTTAAGGTCGGCGTCCTCAAGCACTGTGGAGGAAATCATAGCAGATGGTTCACGTATCAATGATGAAAACGAGCGTCATTGTTGTCATATAAAATACATCGATTGATAAAGTACAACGCATAAATTGAGTTCATTATTTAAAACCCCTGCTGCCTGGCAGTTCTGGCAAGACATTGTCCAAACCCATCGCACTATTCCACTCCCTCAAAAAATGGGATAACACTAGCATGCCTGGCCATACAATAAGAAAGAATGGCTCCATACAAAAACCATCACATTCAAGCAAAATCATTGAGAATGATTTGAGGAGAATTTTAGGTGGTTGGGAGTTTTTATGTGAGGCTTGTGTTAAGCATTGGTGTTGGTTGGTAGTTCAGTGAGCTCAATAGCAATTTCACAAATTCATTGTGTTTTACAGTAATTATATTCCTGTACTTGAACAGAATATAGCACAGCCTGTTTATAATCCAGATACATGTAGCTTCATGACCATTAACAAAACATTCATAAGTACCCCCTGATAGTTTGGGACAATTTGGGCAGTCCTACTGGTAAAAAGGTCGCCACGTGGCTGTTTAAGACCGGTATTAAACGAATGATAAAGACAGCTGTGAATGTGCGTTCTGGGCTCACTCAGCCACACGTGTTTTGGCGCACTGGTTTACGCGGGTGCTGATTTGGACGTGACAGAAACTGAAACATTCAGAAAGCAGATTCCCCCTACATTGTTAAGCTTTGTAACCAAAAACAAAATTATGAATGGGAGTAAAAGGAGTTGCAACCCGGTCTTAAACGGCCGTTTAAAACCTTGCAGGGTCGTGGTCGTGTGATAGGCGAGGTCCTTTATCGCACGGCAACGACCCTGCCGGTTTGAAACAGCTGTTTAAGACCTTGCTTACCACTCTCTCATTTCCTTATTCAACTACACATAATACTACAATGAAACAGCATTTCTATAGCACCAAAATCATGTAAAGCATGCTCTGAGACGTACAGTTGGTGGCATAACTGTGCACATAACTGTTTACTGTGTTATGCATTCAACACGTGCTATCGTATCGCACGCTGATATACACCCTTGTAGTGTATCTAATATTCATATACAACGTGGATAATACTGGATGGTCAGACAGTAGGAGTGTTAATAGAAGGACATTTTTGTTTTCTTTATATTCACTGATCTCAACATGACGGCTTGGGACAGCACAGAAACAGTTTGAGAAAAAACAAAAGTTGCCAACCTCCCCTCGATCCCGCAAGTAACACAATCCGTTCCCTTAAAGGTTTTAAGATCAATGCAGCAATCTGACCAAAAAATGCTTACTTGGGACTGAAACTTGAGGCATAGGATTATGAAACTGTTATCTAGTCTCACGTGTGGTTGCAAATTTCACTTACGAAACGGTCTCCAGGTCCCTCAACCCGTTTCAGTTGTACAATTTTTGTAATGCCTTCCTAAATTTATTTAAATCCTTCTGCTTTCTTTTTGAGGGTGGATCACAACTCCAACATTGCTATTGACTGAAAAACGATCTGCTCAACTGATCGGATATTAAAAAGTGGTTTTGTTACTTAATATTAAGGTGTTAATCGTGCAAAAAGGAGGCGATGATCATTACAGGTTTGGTTTTACAACTTCAAAACAAACAAGACTGTTATTAGAAAACAAAATGAATTCAATTCTACTTTGTTGGTCTATTTGTTATGAATTAGTACTAATTGCTCTGAGCGATATTGTCAAATTGCCTGAAATAATGTCAACGCACTGCGAACAAGTAATTTTATCAATCCGGTCATGATGCTCATGGTTTGCGTGGCAAGAGACAAACTTTCTGACATGTAAACCATGCATAAATTAGTGAGTAAATTCTCCAAAATATGGGCCACTATTCTAATATTTGTTTTATTTTATTTATTTATTTATTTATTTATTTATTTATTAAGTTAGTTTTTTTTTTTGACAATTTGGTTATGTGTCTGGCAACCTCTGACTCTGGGATTACAAACACTGTTGACAGTATTACTTATCTGTAAGATAGAATAAAGGAATTGTATTTTTTCCTTCCAAAAGAATAAAAAAATAAAAAATAAATCAATCAATGCTTTACACATTTATCTACTATCTTTTCAATGTAATTATTGACGATATTTGTTGCCAAGACGATCCTAAATCTTCAAAGAACTGCTGCAGGCGGAGAACATGCGAGTATCAAATAAACTTCTGAATAATACAATTATACTTTCATCATACTTAAGGAGCAAAAGCTAACAGAAAGCTTTTCGTATAAAATATCGCCTGTGGCATCGTAATCCTTGAGAAGCCAAGTCCCAACACAAGCAAATAGACAGTAAGAAAACAAAAAGCACTTCATCAAAAAGTGTTACTCTGGAGTACATGTATTTCAAGTGTCATTTTATGACCTGTATGGGAAAAAATAATAAACAGTACAAAGCTGCACATTGTGTTTTCTTCATATTTTTGGGCCACAATTTGCTTTGCTATTATAACAACAACAACAACCGGGGTCGTGGGTTACAATCCCACCTGAGGAAAAATGCCTGTGATTTTGTTCACAAGACTCGGAAGTACTGACACACATCGGTATAATGGGTAAAAAAAATAATAAGTTTTATGCCCGATGCAAAAATTAACATCTATTATCATGGTTTCGGTACCCGTTGCTAATAGGATTCGAACTGCCTCTAGCTACCGGGGCAGTCTCGGCCGTCTAGTTGGTAAGACATCTGCTCTACAATGGCGGGGGTCGTGGGTTCGAATCCCACCCGAGGAAAAATGCCTGAGAATTTGTTTTTCACGGGACTCGGGAAAGTACTGAGTACACAGTGCTTGACACACATCGGTGTATGGGTTAAAGATTACAAATAATATTTTTAACCCAGATGCAAAAATTAACATCTATTAACAACAACAACAGAACTCTGAAATTTGTCAGGCATCTTTGCTTGCTAAGCAATAGATCGATTGCGCGACAATGTTGACATGCGGTAATGTGACCTCGTACTGGGTGTAACGCCATACAGCTGATGGTAAAATACGTGTAAAGAGATATGCCATGACACAGAGTGAGTGCGAAAACTGTCGATTTTACTTTTGTTAAGTGATAAATTAGTTAATCAGCCCCTTTATTTAAAGTAGTGTGTTGTGGCATTAATTCAAGTCACATCCCTGTTTCATAATTTAACAGAATTCTACTAAAAAGAGGTTTTTTTAGCCATGCACTACCGGCGTCGGACGACTATTATGTAGCCACCCGCCTGTTGTTTTGTTTGTAATGTAGGCCTAAATCACTGTAAAAAAAAAAAAAAAAAAAAAAAAAGGATAAAAAACGTTGAAAAAGTGAGCATTAATACCTAGCCTTGCAAATTTCAAGTAGGCAAAGGAATCAAACAGTTTGGGGAAGCAATTTCTTTGGATGATTTCAACTTCAAAACTTTGAAATTTTTGTGTTGAAAAGTGTGTGGTGATCGCGGTCGTCTGGCCTAACGTTCCGTCGCGCGCTGTACACATCGTGCACATTTATACGTTGCTTGTACAATTTTCAAGACTTGCTGGAACTGTCCTTACTGGCTTTATTCAGCCACTCAAAGGTCTCTCGTAAAAACTCCGGAATACTTTTCACAGATTTCGAGCAAGAAAAGCCTCGATCGAATAAACTAAATGCAACAATCATCGTGTACCGTACCGCACTTTCCTATGGAGGACGTCTTGTATGTTTACATTTTATACCCAGAAGGGGTCACGTGACGAAGGTCGTGCAATCGGTCTATTAATGTGAAGAAGAGCCAAACAGTTGGTCCAGAGCACAAAAACAGGGGCCCGTCAAGTAATGTTCTGATACTGATTTCAAATGTTTCAAGGTACAAGATACAAAAATACAAGATTGCCATTCAAAAAAAGAAGAAAACTAGATTCTTAGTATCAGTCTCAAAGCTTACTGATTATGAAGTTCATACCAGTACCAATCTTCCATTTCTGTCTGAAATACTGTCAAAGTCGAGAAATTTAAAGACCCTGATTTTAGTTTCGGTTGTAACAATCGAAATTATGGGCAAATTGTCACAGGTTTGTTTGTTCATGTACAGTGTATATATTGAGTCACACAACGTATGAACACTGTATACAATCAGCTTTACCAATCCTGTATTTTACCTTTAACAATAGGCTTTTCAACAAAAATGTCTACATTCCTGGGGAGGGGGAACACTTCCATGTAATTACTGCGCTGGGGAGACACAGAAAATATAGATCACAACAAAAGTAGTAACCTCTTCAAAACTCATGCCATTCATGTAGAGCATCTTCTCATTCAACAAACAGTGCAATGCATTTAGGCCACACACAAAAAGTTGCTCGTCCCCACCTGCATCCTTTTTTTTTCAGAAACACAGACTCAGTAAAAAAAAACAGTTCTTCAGTTCGTGTGCCATGGCCGCCACTTTAACTTTTGTTTTGTGCACCACCCAAAATACCTTACAACATCTCTTAGTATTTAGACCTACATGTATGTCGTGTGGTGGCCGAGCGGTCAACTGAACGGGACTCAAGCTCTGGTGTTTCTGACCAGCAGAGTATGGGTTTGAGTTCCGGTCTTGGCACTTGTGTCCTAAAGCAAGACACTTAACAATTATTGCTTTGTCCTTTGGGTGAGACTTAAAGAACCCAGTACACTTATTGTTAAGAGGAGGGGTTAGCCCTGGTATGGTTTGCTTAAGACTATGCTACAGCACCTTGTAAACCAACAAATGGTGCTATGCAAATAAATAGGTCTAATATTTCAAACAGTTCCGCATACTTTACAGGGGAACAAATATGTGCTTTGAAACGCCCTCGGGTGTGATAAGGCGCTTCAAGACCTGTGTATTTATTATTATTATCATGATTAAGTAAAATACACGTTTTTTAATATTGAAGTGCCAACTCTAATAAAAGCACAGATCTCCCTCTCGGCTAACTGGGTGAGGTTGTAAAAGTCCAACGTTGCATGAACCTAAAAATATATAGAGCACTAAGGCCCTGCTGACAGTTCAAATCCTACCGTTTCATGTACATCATAATTATCACATCACCTTGAATGGGTTAGGCCTGCTTTTGAGGAAGCGAAACGGTGAACAACAGTTTCTGTTTACCGGGAACGGTCCACATACTGCTTGTTTTTATTGTGTTGATCAACTACAAACCGATTTTTTCATGTTTTTTTTTTGTGTGTGTGTGACAATTTCCTCTTCAAGTGCATTTTTTTTTCAGATGGAAATATTTCTCAGTAGCAGGGCTTGCCCTTAACACTAGCCCGGCGTGCATTGTCTAGTAAAACCTTCTAGGGCATTTATGAATTGGAATAAAAGAGTAGAGACTCGGTCTTATGCGGCCGTTTTTAAACCTTGCAGGTGTTTGTGTTTTGTTGTGGGCTTAATCCGTCGTCTGTGTCAGGAAAAAATAGTGAAAAACCGAGCAAACTTTTCAGCATGTCAACACACTCTCCCTAATTTCGGTTGTTACAACCGAAATTAAAATCGGGGTCTTCAAATTCTATTTTCTTGGCTTTGACTGTATATCAGAAAGAAATATTTCTATGGAAGATTGGTACTGCTATGAACTTGATAATCAGTAAGCTTTCAGACTGATACTAATAAAAAAATGGACGAATTCTAATCCTGTATTCTACCTCTGAATATAGACAGGTACTTTGGCTACCTTAAGAAAAAGTCTTTCCACTGAGGAAACCCACAAATCTTTTTAATAACTCATTCTGATGTGAAGTAAATTTTACCCAACTTGCACCAATCCCGTTACCCGATATCACTTACCAATGATCGCATTGTTTCCCCCAAGTTCCAGGATGCAACGCCCGAATCTTTCCTGCACTATAGTCCCAACCTTCTGCCCAACCTTCAATCATAAAAACACACAACAAAAATAACTACATGTAAAAAATCTCCATTAATTCACACAAGAAACAAATACACTGCAAAAACTGGGGTGTTAAATTTATTCTATTGGTATCTACATATGACAACACCGACATGGTGTAAGTTATCTTTATTGCTTTATCGATGGTAAAATTAACACCATGTCGGTGTTGTCACATATATAGATACCAAGAGAATCAATTTTAATACCCCAGTTTTGGCAGTGTAGTGTCAGATAATACGAACAACGAACAACGAAAAATGTGTCCACATATTTTCATTTATAGTGCCAACTTAAAACAAGAAAATAAATTAATTCATTGATTCAAAAAATACACTGTGCTGCCTGTTCATAATTTTAAAAATGCATGGAAATTGCTTCTGGGTGTACAACACTTTACAGGGCGACGAAGAAAAATTTGCAACCGCAAAGCATCCATTAAGAGGAGAATAATTAGCTGTTAAAAGGAATTTGTAAGTTAAGGAAACAATTGCCAATAGGCTATTAAAAGAGTTTATAAAAGAATAAATGTTAAGTGTGTTTCTGGAAAAAGCTAGAGAGGGCCACAAAAACGTGTGTTCTTGAGCAAATACACTTTAAAATATTTGATTTGACCTTTAAATGGGTGTAAAGCCGTTGGGCCTTGCTAGGATAAGCTAGTGCACATAAGATAACCCAATTTACTTGTCCTGGAAGACAATGGGTTTACACTGGTGTACACGGTACAAAGCGGACACCCTTGTTTACAGGTTACCTCAGGCTTCCAAGCTACAGTGATTTATAAGATTGCTTTGGAGGCATCTTTGGTTTCATTACCTTAAACTATAACAATAGAAGTATTTTTTTTTCTAATGCTAGCAGTGTTACCTAATAGTGTTTTCATTTGTTTTGTTCCAAAGTACAAAAATTGGATTCACTAGTAAAAAGCATTATAAAATTGGGTCGTATAGTGTAAGTGCAAACACAGTTTTTGTAATGGGAGACTTTTGGATGGTCCTTTTTCACAGTTGTCACCAGTAGTACGCATGCTCAGAACTACGCACGCAATACTGAGCATGTGCCCACATGCTCAGAACTATCAAAAAGGCCTGTTATGTCTGCTGCCCCCCAGCGTCTCAAAAGTCTTTCTTTGAATAGAATTGAGTCCGAGTCTTGAGTTCTCAAAAACGTTACTCAGGTGGGGTTCAAGTCTTAAATCAAATCAAGAGTCATACTAGTCCTGTCCAAGGCTCCTTCAAAACTGTCACAAGAGGGCCATGCAGGCACACATGCACAAATTGTACATGTATACGGGTGTGTATGTAATGCCACCTGACGTTATCCTTTATATTACTGAGCGGAATATCTTTTATACAATGTCGAATCATAGACTCTTATTATGATGAAAGGATATTTTGGCTAGTATTTTGGGTTGTCACGCCACGTCATTTCGCTTGAATCATTTTTGCACAGACTTGAGAAAAATCAGAAGATGAACTAAGCCGCTAGTATAAATTCTACGACCCACAACCTGGGAATTGAACATATTCGCAGAGAACAGCAAAAAGCACTTGGAAATTAGCTTTTTTTTTTTCAGCCAGCACCATTCTTCTCTTCGTTTTTCTTCTTTTTGTTGTTGTATGCATTTGAAATACAGTATCCAATGAGAGTATACCTCGAGGCTCGATTGGCATTTAAAGAAACTCTCTCTAGAAACTAGCTATTAATACAGTAGGTACAAGCAGGTTGAACGAACTCCGCAGATACATACATGTATATGTGATTTACAGTGTACTGTTTATTACAACAGTGTGACATTTTGAAACGGGCAACCAGGGATCTGTGGATCAATGAGGCCCTTTGGATCTCCAAACAGAAACAATGATTCAGATTCTTTAAAGAAACCTGATTGTGCGGCGCGAACAATTTTAACAGGAAGTAGTGCATTGCCTTGGACATGGCCTGGAGTGAGACGAGCATGTTTTCAATAAAAAAACTCATCATTAGGAGATGAAGAGTATCTTTTAAGTTAAAAATACTTACAGCAGTGCTTCCAGTGAATGAAACAATAGGAACAGACTCATCATGACTGATTGCGCTTCTACATCACGATGAAAGACAAGACATATAAGAGAATCAAAAAGAAAAACAACCATACTTAGTCAAACTGGTAAAAATTGTCATGTTAGCTAACCGTTCTCACTGTATCAGTTTACACTCGGTGTAGACATTAATGAGATCTCAAAATACATTCATATTACAAAGACATTCCCTTTTAATTCAATTATGAAATGTCAGAGTGATTTAAAAACATGGTTACAGCCAGAGGCAGTGTCTCATCTAGAGAGCCGTCTAGCCATCCATCAGACAGCCTAGAAGGGATTTTGGACGGCGTGTCAGACAGCTTTGGATGTCTGCTTGCGCACACTACAGCGCAACATTTGTCTGTTAATTTTTAAATATTTTGACCAATGAATTGGTTTACCAAGTGTTTGGAAATTATTGAGAGAAATATGGTATGCAATGTTCTGTTTTCCGGTGAGTTTTCAAGGGGAGTGAATTTGACCTCACAGATGACCTTCACACCTTTCCAGGGCGGAAGTGTGGGGCCTATTTTTTCAATCCTTGAATCCTTGAATCCTGGCCAGGGGTGTCTTGGTGTCTTTTGGGGTGTCCAGTTTTGAACACAGACATCCTAAAAGTACTTTGGAATGTCATCTGTGTACAAAAAGTATTTGATTGATTATCTGTAAACACTTAAAGCCCCAACTCAACATTGGTAAGAAGAAGAACATAAATCTTCACAGACTGACATATACCTTACATGGTATAAAGATAATGATGGTAGAAAACTTCCTTAAAATATTTGTGTGATCGTTTTTAAATAATAAATGAAATTAGATCCAAAATTAGTTTTCGTCTCAGTGAGACGAAAACTCTGCCCATAGGAATGCGTACAAAAATGATGAATGCATTTTTACCATTTTCTCGCAAATGAAACAACGAAATGAGCTGACATTTTCACAGGTTGGTTTTATTACAAATATTTTGATTTTTTTAAAGATTGGAATCATTTACAGTCAGTTTACCAATGTTGAGCTGGGGCTATAAAGATGTACAGAACACTCTTATTCAGGAAGGGTATAAGCAAAAGTAGTTTTTGAGTCACATTTTATTATCAAGTACATGTATACACATTCTGATGGTATACACATGTGCCTGATCCAATCTTCAAAAGTTTGATCTCTTCTACAAGTAGCAAAACCTTATTTGCTACACAAAATTAAGTGCTTGTTTGGTTTAACTGCTACACAGATGAGTGATAGGCAAGGTTACCCATTGCTTTCCAAGTCCTGAATAGAAACAAATCCACACGCTACTCATGTGGGATTGGAACTCATCGCCCCGTTATTCTAGAGGTCTGGTTTTACTGAATCTATCCCCCTTTTGCCCTTTTGTAACAAGATTGGTCTTAAATAATTGTACCACATGACAAATTTTAATTGTTGATTGTCTACACTTAAGAAGATATTCCATCTTCATTTGGATTGTGGCGAACATTCCTACACAAAGTCCAAAATCCATTTAAAAACTCACTTAGAGGACATGAGCCCAATTTGACCTTAATATTCCGGTCCAAGTCGAAAGGTAAAGTGAACAAATATTCCAATGTCCAATTACCAAATTTATAGACAATATGAAAGGGGGAACATTACGGTTCTTGTGTTAAGTTATGTTTAAAATTATTATTTTATACATTGTAAGTTTGTTAATTTTGTCAGCTTGGCAATGATAAGTCGCCTTTCAAAAAAAAAAAAAAGTAATTTTCAAAGAACAAAACTGTTACCCTATTTCCGTTCCACCAGACATTAAGGTCATCACTGCTGGATGGACTTTGTTCTCTGCCAGGACAGATTGAATCACTCTGAAATTAAAAACAAAATAATCTTGAGTCAGTTACCATGGTTACAGAATTCTAGAGGAACAAGTATCATGGCGCTGTTCACCCCTAGTGAAAAATCAACCCTGAAGACAACTGAAAAACTCTGAGATTAAATACAGCATATCTGTGCGGTTAGCTTGAGTTTTTTGTTGGGGTCTTTAAAGAGGTGTGTTTGCTGTAGAGATGTTTTAGGAATGACATGTTACATGCCCGTTGACACAATGTATCCTGTCAGCACCTGCTGGCACATCTTATTACTTTCATTGTCATACCCACATCGTACATTCCAGCCAGCTCATATTTCATGATATCCTAAAAGCTGGACCATGCCACGTATCCTAGAGGGAATTTCACTCAACTGGGGTCAGTGACTTGGTCAGGAGAGCAGTTTCAAAATCTAGCACAATGCCTTTGTGTACAACATTGGTATGTCAACTGTCAATGGATCTTGTCTCTTATCTTTTGATGTATTGCTGACATCAACAGTCCTTCATTTTAAGGAATATGAGGAGAGCTAGAAACTGCTCTCCCTACATTATTGAGGGGAGCTCTGTTCACTCCTTAGAACCAAACGTCACACATTAGTCTAAAAAGGCCGCTTAGATTGGCCGATTGTTATATTTTTGACATAAAGCAAGTAAACGCCACAGTGGTAGTTAATTTCCACATCTCCATAAAATCATCCCATTATATAACAATTGCTAGGCAAAGATATTTACTAAGAACAGCAGAGGTTTGGTTTAAAAAAAAAAAAAAAAAAAGGCTACCCCATCAATCATCAAAAATTTAACTTGAAAATGGCATCCAGCAAACAGCAACCACGTGACCAAAGAAAGGTGATCCCTCCCTGTCGCAACTCTCTCAATACAAACGTCAGATTCAAAATGTAAAAAATATCGTAATACTCTTTCTTAAAACACAGCAATTCAAACATTGTACCGGCTTTGAAGTAAAGCCTTTTAAACATTTACAGTGCAGCTAGATTGTTATTTATGAACTATCTCATGTGTTTTGATGAAATTGTGTGATATCGATCAAAGTTAACCAACCCTCGGAGTTACTTAACCGTAATCTCTAAGAATTACATGTATTACACTGCCATTTATTTTTTAAAGCATTAAGTACATCATCCGGTGTGTATTATTTGTTATGCATGTGCTTCCGGCACAGCTTTAAATGATACAATATAGCCATTACAGCTTCTAAGGTTAAATCTTCATCATAAATATTCAATGCAATGAATGCATTATGATGTTTTATTTATTTTATTTTATTTGTCAGTAACCCTAATCCATAGCATTGTTTACTTGAAAACTTCATGAATCTTTTAAGTTTCTGGTAAAAAAAAACAGCACACTCTAACTCCCAATTCAGGTATCATTACCTAAAGATACTGATTTAGATTTAGAGTGTGAGCTCATTACCCCAAAGTGTGGGCTCCAATAAAAGTGGGCTGGGGAACAATTTCACCAACTCTATTAATCCATGATGGTTTTTCTCATCAATTACAATCAATTCAAAAGAAAACTGTGAAGTTTGGCAGACATGAGCTCAATGGTTATGCTCACTTTGTGAAGTCGATCAACATCTAGTACAATCTCTCAACTGGAATGTGATGGGCTTGTATTTGTCGTGTGAATGTCGTGGAACAAGTATCACCCCGACAAACAAAACCATGCTCATGTCACCCATGATCGATCAGACATGTCAGTGGCAATGATTCTGTGACGCAGACACGAGTTCGATCACGTGACTTTTTAAATATGGCAGCGTTCAGTTTGGCTGAAGGTTTCAGTTGGTTAGATCACTCGTACGGTATCCAAACGGACCGGGTTTGAGTCCGGCATCAGCCTAATTTTTTTTGCTCACCCCAATTTGTATACATTATATATATATTCCTAACTCCCCTGAGTGATTTACTCAGGATCCTTCCCCACTCTAACAAATTCCACCACCATATGGGTAACTCAACACCCAAACTGTGGTACTCTGATTATGGTGGTATGCCTGAACCCATGTAAAGCATGATCAGTTTACTCATGCAGTCCACAGTCTGACAAAATCCAACAAAACTTGCTGTTAGAGCTTGATGGAATAGGGACTGTGAGGGTTAAATATATATATTTTTCTTTTTAAGTTATTAGTTTGCAACCAACCCAATGAAAAGACACTTTGTTTCCACAAGTAGGGTTCTACACAATCACTTGCACTTTGTGTATACTCCTAGAATATTTGACTTACTTTGTGACAGCAATTCCACAGAGGGGAGTAGTTGGGGCAGGTTTCCTGAAAAACAGACACACAAGGACAAATGTCTTTAGATGAAAATTGCATAATTTGATCAAAACATTTACCTAAAGACAAAGAACACTTGGATCAGTTTTAGTTTGAATTGTCATTGATTTATAAAGTTCACTCCAGTACCAATCCTTAAGAGAGATAATTCTGTCTCCTGACGATGACCAGAGCAGCCCAGTCGAAAAAATTTAAACCAATTAATACTTGGATTTTTGATTCCTTACCACATGCAAGTGTTGCCACAAACCATGGTTATGGAGGCGTTCCAGCCAAACACGGCAGTGGGGAAATTGAAGGCAGTGATAATACCAGTAAGGCCAAGGGGATTCCACTGTTCAATAAGAACATGACCTGGGCCTGAAAAGAAAACACAAAATAGTGAAGAGTTACAAATTGAAAATAAAAAGTACTCAAACATAAGGAATGTTAGATGAATAACATAATCAACTACCACAGGGTCAGTGGAGTTCCCCAAATTATTTCCATATTATTTGCAATGTTTTACCCATACACCAATGTGTGTTAAGCACTGTATACTCGGTACTTCCCCCCCCCCTCGAGTCCTGTGGAAAAAAAATTCACTGGCATTTTCCTCGAGTGGGACTCGAACCCACGACCCCCGCCATTCTGGAGCAGATGTCCTACCAACTAGACTACCAAGACTGCCCAGTAGCTAGAGGCAGTTCGAATCCTATTAGCAGCGGGTACCGCAACCATTAAGAGAGATGTTAATTTTTGCATCGGGGATAAAGACTATCATTTGTAATGTTTTACCCAAACACCGATGTGTGTTAAGCACTGTATACTCAGTACTTTCCCGAATCCTGTGAAAAAAAAGTTCACAGGCATTTTCCTCGGCTGGGATTCAAACCCACGACCCCCTGCCATTCTAGAGCAGATGTCCAACCAACTAGACTACCAAGACTGCCCAGTAGCTAGATGCAGTTTAAATACTATTAGCAGGGGGTACCGCAACCATTATGATCGATGTGGGTTTGATTCCCACCCAAGGAAAATGCCTGTGAATTTTTTTTTTTCACGGGAAAGTACTGAGTAAACAGTGCTTAACACACATCTGTGTATGGGTAAAACATCACAAGTAATATTCTTTATTCCCGATGCAAAAATCTATCATAATTATTTCCATACTCTCATACTAAGGAAAATAGTATATCCAATCACAAACAAAGTAAAAAATAAATAAATGTAAGTCAAAGAAAAAAAGTTGTTCTTAGTGTTTCCAACCTCCTGTGGTTAAACCAGACTCTTCCCTCCCCCCCCCCCAAAAAAAAAAAAAAAAAAAAATCCCTCTTCACTGTGCATCCCTTGCATCTTCTGACTGCTTTCTGCCTCTCTCTTTTGCACTTCTTTCCACTTGACTGCTTTTGTTACTCCAGTATACTTGTCACGGACGGTGTTTACCCCGCCCTACTATATCGCTTGAGGGCGCCCTTCACTGTGGCTAGGACTGAGCAACTTTTCCGGACACATGGTTTCGCCAGCCATCTTACTCAGACATTCCTAGAAGTTTTTATCGATATTTACCTTTTTAGACTTTCTTGTATTTTATGTAGCCTGCCATACTTTTTAACCTGACATTCCGGAACCACAGTCATGTAAGTAGAGATTATTTTCTAGGTTTTATTCCTTCATATTTTGGGCCAGAAATTAGTGGTATAGACGTTTTGGAGATTCTTATTTCTCTCATGTGCACAGCTAAATCTCATGTTTAGTATCCATCCAGAAATTGTTGTTTGACTCAGCTTGTCAGCCTCTTAGAGTTCAATATTTTTCTAGATACATTATTGTCGCAAATTTATTCTGAATATAGTGGATTTATGCATTCTGGTGAGCATAATCGAGTTAGGAGCTATCCCTGTTTTTAAGCCTATATTAGCCCTTTTTACCAATCGCATGACCTTCCTCTTGGAGCGATCCCTGCATTTTAGGATTTAACCGTTTTTAGCCTAAACTTTTCTAATTGTAGGATTTTCGAGTTTGTGGTTTACTTAAAAACATTTTCTGCCACTTTTTATATGTTTTGGGGTTTCTTTAAAAGTAAACGAAGGTTTTATGTATTTTTCTTACAGTTCACCGTATGGAATAAAGATATACTGGAAACCGAAGCTCTGACCTTTGGCCATTACTTTTTTATCTATGCGGTTGCACTATCTGGTTTAACTGAAGTACGGTAACACTTCTGCAGATGCCAGAACAGTGAAATGACTGTGTATAGTACATGTACAAGCAACTACACCTGAATCTAAATACAAGAACTTTCACGACACAATGGCTATGCCCCAGAGTGAATCCCCTGAGATCTCCTCTCCTTCATTCCTGACTGCTGACATAGAAAGGGCTGCACAGGAATTCAATTACAGATGGAAGAATACGGAGGATCTTCTCAAAATCCTTCAAGATACAACAGACACAGAAGATTCAATTCGAAGTATACTAGCAGCTATCCAGTGTGCCCTTCAAGCATACATCGAGGCCTGGAATGAACTTCATAGCCTCTATACCACATCTCCATCCTACAATGACCATGCCATCCAAGCAAAGACTATATTCCTTGAGCATAGCAACCAAGTCAACATCGCCATTGCCAAGGCAACAGAGAAAGCCTGTTCCCTGGCCCTGGAAACAACATCGAACCTTTCCCGACATTCAAGAGCCTCCGCAAGAAGCAAGAGGTCATCAAGAGTCTCTGAAGCTTCTTCCCAGCTTAGTGTCAAAGCCTTAGCACTAGCCTCAGCTGCAGCCGCTGCCAAAAACGTAGCCTTCGAAGAAGCCATCGCTAAGCGTACATCAGAAATGATAAGACAGCAAGCAGCCAGGGAACTGGAGCGTGCTAAACAAGAGGCAGAAATAAAACTCCTACAGACGAAGTGCGACCTTGAACAACGGACCAATATGGCAGCCGCCGAAGCTGATCTGCAAATCCTAAGAGCTCGTCAAGCCGCTGCCACAGAGAAGGCCAAATCGGAAGCCATATTAAAGACTGAAAGTGACGACAATGCAGATCACATCACCACATCACCTGACCAAACCTCAAATGACCACGCATCTCTGTTCCGTGCCAAGATGTCTAACGCTGTTTCTGCACCGGTATTCATCCCCAAACCCTCAACGGTTGATCTTACCAAACAAATAGCTGACACTCTCGCAAGACAAAGACAACCGACCCATGAACCAGACATCTACCGTGGAGATCCCATCATGTTCCGACCCTGGAGATGTGCATTTGATACAATGATTGACCAAGCTGAAACCCCGGCCACACAGAAACTTGCCTTTCTGGCCAAATATACTGCAGGTGAAGTAAAGCAACTTGTCGACCGCTTTCGACATCGCCACATCCTGGATCCACAGACCGCTTATGATGAGGCATGGCTTGAGCTTGAAGAGCGGTTTGGGAACAAAACAAAGATCTCCTCACAGATTATACAAAAACTGACCACCTTCCCGAAAATCAGAGCAGAGGAGAGACATAAACTACTGGAATTTGCAGATTTGTGTGTGGACATAGCAGCACAAATGAAAGACCTGTCCGGACTAAATATCCTGAACTATCCATACAGCTTGTATCCAGTGCTGGAAAAGCTTCCCCTGTATCTGCACAATAAATGGAGAGAACAAGTGACGAAATACAAGAAAACCCACGATTGCTACCCACCATTCCAGGAGCTTGCAAAATTCCTCAAGGACAAGGCAAGAACATGTAACGACCCAGATTTATACCCGCCAGCTACCATGACAGGCAAAGCCTACAAGGAGGCGTCTAACCCCTCACTTCCCCCACACAAATCGCCTCTCCGTGTTATGGCTACAAGTAGTCCCCTATTAACACATCAGACGTCCCCTACCACTTCAAGGTGCATCTTTCATGATCGCTCTGGCCATGAACTAGCCGATTGCATCGCCTTTGGGAGAAAACCACTTGCAGACAGAAGAGAATTCTGCAAACAAAGAGGACGATGCTTCAAATGTGGCCAAAATCATCGGATCAAAGATTGCCAGACCAAAGTCAAGTGCAAGAAGTGTGACAGCACTTCACATGCTTCATTCATGCATTCCCCCACCACACCGAATGGCGGGGAGCCCAGAGTAGAGAAGCCAGATGAGAAGGAAACGACCACAGCCAACACAAAGTGTACGAGATACACGACTTGTGCCATGGCACGGTCATGTTCAAAGATCACACTTGTCAAGGTGTATCACCGCCACAAGCCATCAATCTCCATCAATGCGTATGCTGTCCTCGACGATCAGTCAAATGCCTGCCTTGGAGACCCCAAACTTTTCGAAGCACTCAACATCAATGGGCCACCCTTCGAGTATGAGCTGTCAACTTGTGGCGGTCGAGGAATTCTCACAAATGGAAGACGAGCACACGGCCTGGTCATCGAATCCATAAACGGCCACAAAGAATACTTACCCACCGTTCTAGAAAATGAGAACATACCGGGTGACAGAGACGAGATCCCATCACCGGACATGTGTAAGATGTTCCCTCACTTAAACGAAATCGCCGACAAAATCCCCAGACCAAGAGATGATGTTGATATCACCTTACTGATCGGAAGGAGCTGCCCTGAGCCCCTCAAGATCAGAGAATCCAGAAACGGACCCAAAGGCACCCCCTGGGCACAGCGGACAGATATGGGATGGACAGTGTCTGGCCGTATGTGCACAAGCAGCATCAAAGGCAGAGAACACGTCATGGCTAAGCGCACAATCTCTACAGAGGTGTCTTCTCCTTTTCTCCTCCCGAAGACTGACGAAGCTCAGCCTCACATCCCCGACTTATGTGAAAACCACATCAATGCCAAAGACATCCTCAGCACTTCCAGGGAGATACGTCCCAACATATACGCTGAATCTCAAGATGACAACCAGAGGGCCCTATCAGTCGAAGACCGACGTTTCATCAAGATTATGACAGAAAACGTCCACACCAACTATAAAGGAAACCTGGAATTTCCCTTACCCTTCAAAGAGAGTAAAACCTGTCTTCCGAACAACCGGTCCCAAGCACAGATCCGCCTGAACAACCTCCTGAAAACACTTCGCCGCAAGCCAGAAATGATGAAAGAATATCAAGCCTTTCTAGGCAAGATATTTGACAAGGAACATGCGACACCTGTTCCAGATAAAGAAGTCCTTGCTCCAAGCGGCACTGTTTGGTACCTGCCTCACTTCCCAGTTAGACACCCAAAGAAACCAGGCATCCGAGTTGTCTTCGATTCAAGTTCCGAGTTTAGTGGCATTTCCTTGAACAAAGTCTTACTCCAGGGACCGGACCAGATGAATTCCCTTCTCGGCATAATCCTGCGTTTCAGGGTTGGTGAAGTCGCAGTTATGGGAGACGTAGAGCAAATGTTCCACAACTTTCACGTAAACCCTGAGCACAGGAACTTCCTGCGCTTCCTGTGGTTTCAGAAGAATGATCCTGAGAAGCCAATCATCGACTACCGCATGAATGTACACCTATTCGGGAATGTCTCATCTCCAGCCGTTGCTACTTTTGGCCTTAGAATGATTGTGGAGGAAGCAAGGTCAACACATGGCGCTGACGTACTGGACTTCGTCAACCGTGATTTTTATGTTGATGATGGACTCACTTCCCAAGCCGACCCAGAGACAGCCATAAGCTTGATATCAAGAACCCGAGAAGCCCTCACAAACAAAAACGTGAACTTCCACAAGATAGTTTCAAACAGTAAGGAAGTTATGGATGCTCTTCCAACAGAAGCCAAAGCCAAAGATGTGAAAACTTTAGACTTTACCCATGACAGACTGCCTATCCAGCGATCACTTGGAGTACACTGGTCCTTAGAGAAGGATGCCTTCACTTTCGTGGTGAACTTACCAGAGAAACCGTTTTCCCGTCGAGGAGTTCTCTCAATAGCCAGTTCCATCTTCGATCCACTTGGCTTTGTTACACCGGTCACTATCGAGGGAAAGCTCATCCTCCGTGAACTGATGGCAGAGATGAAACAAGAGACAAATATCCCTCAAGACATATGGGATAGACCACTCCCAGAAGCCTGTCTCCCAAGATGGCAACGATGGCGAGATTCGTTGTATGACCTGCAAAACATCTACATTGAGAGATGTTACAAACCCCCACAATTCGGTGAAGTAAGAAGACGGGAACTCCACATCTTCTGCGATGCCAGCCAGGTCGCCACAGGAGCAGTTTCCTACTTGAGACTCCTGAACGAACATGGTCAACCACACGTATCCCTACTACTAGCCAAGGCAAAGGTTGCCCCCTCTCATGCAGTCTCAATCCCACGTCTAGAGCTCTGCGCGGCTGTTCTTGCCACAACGCTGTCACAGACACTTCAAACTGAGCTTCAAGACCGAGTCACCTTTGAAGAGACGACATTCTACTCAGACAGTAAAGTAGTCCTTGGCTACATTGCCAACGAATCCAGACGTTTTCATGTGTACGTGGCAAACAGGGTACATAAAATCCACACAGCGTCGGAACCCAACCAATGGCGTCACGTCCCTACAGACCAAAACCCAGCAGATATCGCTTCAAGATCGATTCCAGCTAAAGAGCTGAACAACACTACCTGGTTTCGCGGCCCAGACTTCTTATGGCAGTTGGACCCCCCTACACCTGACACAACCTCTACAGAACCCGTTGATCAAGCCCTTGACGATGGCGACCCCGAAGTACGCAAGTCAGTTGTGACATCCGCAACTATCATCGGAGAAGAAACCTGTGATGGAACTGCCCAAGACAGAGAAGCCTCCTTAAGTTGCGGACGATTTTCCAGATTTTCAAGCTGGCACTCTCTAAAGCAAGCTATGGGACAACTTGTCCGAAAGGTCCAAACCTTCAAAGCAGCAAGAAGCAGAACTACAGCTGCTGTCTCTGATAAAACACAGGAAGAACTGTCAACTACGCTATCAGTTCCACAACTGCAACAAGCAGAAACCACCATATTCAAGGCAGTCCAGAGTCAATACTTCAACGAGGAAATACAAACCATGAGAAAGGCGCAAATCAACTCCAGTCTAAGAATCAGCAAAAAGAGCCCACTCCTGAAGTTGAGCCCTTTCCTTGACGACGATGGACTACTCAGAGTTGGAGGGAGACTTAAGCGCTCAGATCTTGACTTTGGAACTCGTCACCCTGTCGTCTTGCCAAAGGACAGCTACGTATCTAAGCTCCTGGCCGAACACTTCCACAAGCAAGTACATCATCAAGGACGACAGTTGACACTAGGAGCAATAAGGTCAGCGGGACTGTGGATAACTGGATCCCACAACCTTGTCAGAAGCATTATCAATCGATGTGTCACGTGTATAAGGCTGAGAGGAAAGCCACTGGACCAAATCATGGCTGATCTGCCTTCAGACAGAGTTTCAGCAACACCACCCTTCACCAACGTGGGCATGGATGTATTCGGCCCATGGACAGTGGTCACAAGAAAAACGAGAGGAGGAAGTTCTGACTCGAAGAGATGGGCCGTCATTTTCACTTGTCTCTACAGCAGAGCCATTCATCTTGAGGTCATAGAATCTATGGATACATCAGCATTTATATCAGCCTACCGTAGATTCGTAGCGATAAGAGGACCAGTTTCAATACTCAGGTGCGATCAGGGTACCAACTTCGTTGGAGCAAAGAATGAGCTAGCTGCGGCCTTTGACGAGATGGATAAAGAGAAAGTAGCATCGTACCTGTCGGCACATCAGTGCCAATGGATCTTCAACCCCCCACATGCGTCGCATTTTGGAGGCGTATGGGAGCGTTTGATTGGTACCGTTCGGCGTGTCCTCGACGCAATGTTCCTGCAACTTGGAAAGCACCAGTTGACACATGAAGTACTCGTGACATTTTTGGCCGAAGCGTCTGCCATCGTCAATTCACGCCCATTAGGCACCATCCCGTCAGACGCTGATGACCCTCAAGCAATCAGCCCTTCCATGCTGTTGACTCAGAAGCCCAAGCAACTCCAACCACCTCCCGGATGTTTTGTGAAACAGGATGAGTACAGTCGCAAACAGTGGCGACGTATACAGTACTTGGCGGACCAATTTTGGATTCGGTGGAAGAGAGACTACCTTCAAAATCTGCAGCCTAGACTTAAGTGGCCAGACGTCAAGCCAGACATCAACAGAGGAGACGTCGTTCTACTTCGCGACAAGGAGCTTCCGAGATTGCAGTGGCGCCTCTCACGTGTTACCAAGGTTCACCCGAGTTTGGACGGACGAGCTCGCAAAGCAGAGGTGACCATATGCAGCGAGGGAATCAGACGAACCTACTTGAGACCCATCTCGGAGCTCATCTTCATCGAAAAGGCACCGTCAACCTGAAAGACTGTTAGACTTGGACATTATCTTTCTTCAGTTTTCCTGAACCAGTTAGTTAACCTTTCTAGTTGTTACAGTAAAAATTCATTGTTATTGTATTTTTAGACGGGGAGTGTCACGGACGGTGTTTACCCCGCCCTACTATATCGCTTGAGGGCGCCCTTCACTGTGGCTAGGACTGAGCAACTTTTCCGGACACATGGTTTCGCCAGCCATCTTACTCAGACATTCCTAGAAGTTTTTATCGATATTTACCTTTTTAGACTTTCTTGTATTTTATGTAGCC
This sequence comes from Marthasterias glacialis, assembly GCA_911728455.2. Lineage (NCBI taxonomy): Eukaryota > Metazoa > Echinodermata > Asteroidea > Forcipulatida > Asteriidae > Marthasterias > Marthasterias glacialis. The sequence continues at coordinate 4,962,192 of OU452230.1, forward strand.
TGCCATACTTTTTAACCTGACATTCCGGAACCACAGTCATGTAAGTAGAGATTATTTTCTAGGTTTTATTCCTTCATATTTTGGGCCAGAAATTAGTGGTATAGACGTTTTGGAGATTCTTATTTCTCTCATGTGCACAGCTAAATCTCATGTTTAGTATCCATCCAGAAATTGTTGTTTGACTCAGCTTGTCAGCCTCTTAGAGTTCAATATTTTTCTAGATACATTATTGTCGCAAATTTATTCTGAATATAGTGGATTTATGCATTCTGGTGAGCATAATCGAGTTAGGAGCTATCCCTGTTTTTAAGCCTATATTAGCCCTTTTTACCAATCGCATGACCTTCCTCTTGGAGCGATCCCTGCATTTTAGGATTTAACCGTTTTTAGCCTAAACTTTTCTAATTGTAGGATTTTCGAGTTTGTGGTTTACTTAAAAACATTTTCTGCCACTTTTTATATGTTTTGGGGTTTCTTTAAAAGTAAACGAAGGTTTTATGTATTTTTCTTACAGTTCACCGTATGGAATAAAGATATACTGGAAACCGAAGCTCTGACCTTTGGCCATTACTTTTTTATCTATGCGGTTGCACTATCTGGTTTAACTGAAGTACGGTAACACTTCTGCAGATGCCAGAACAATACTTGTATGTGTGTTTTGTGTTTACTGTCATTTAGCCTCTGAGAAAGACTCTGCTAGGGTCGAAACCTGAGGCCATTAGAAAATTGTTTGCTTTTATACTACAGGTCCTTGTGGTTGGTTAGCAGTTTGCAACAGGCTAATTTTATGTTATCAGAGAGGCCTGAGTTAACTCAGAGTTAAGGGTGTTAATTAAAGAATCTGAGTTGGTTTTGGATGAAAGAGAGTAGTCTCCTCACCAAAGAAAGTAAATGAAAGCAAGAGACAAAAATGATATAAATCATTGATGAGAAGAAACAGAAGGGGACCAACTGGGACCCAGAATGGAGGCCTGAGGCACGCCATGGGAGACGTTCAGACGGTCAGAATCACAATTATTGACAAAAGTCAACTGACGCCTATTGTGAAGGTCATCAGTAAACCATTTAAGAACAACACCTCTGATGCCATAATGCTCCAATTTCGAAAGAATAGAGTGATCGATATCATCAAAGGCTTGAGACAGATCAATAAACACACCAATAGCGAACTGAGTGAGTGCCATATGGGCCGAGTGCTTACTACAAAGAAGATGGAAATTAGATGTGAAGCTACAAAGTCCATTGCAGACCAATCTTTCAAGAAGTTTAGAAAAGCACAGAAGGATGGAGATAGGCCTGTAAGTGCAAATGCTCTTATTGTCCCCAGTTTTAAAGACAGGAACCACTTTAGCAACCTTTAGATTTAACGGAAAAGAGCTATGGGAAAGACAGGTTAAAGATGTACGAAAGAGCAAGCAATAAGAGACATGATAGACTTCATTACAGAAGAGCTAATGTCATCAAAACCAGAACTAGTTTTTGTCTTCGGATCTTTGCAGACACATATGATTTCAGTTGTGTTAGTTGGACTAAGGAAAAAAGAAAAGAAGCATTGAGTTGGGAAAATAATTTGATAAGTGAGTGTAAGTGGGAGAAATCTTGTTAGCTAAAGATGAACCAAAATTAGTGATGAAGAATTGGCAATATCAGCAGCATTTCAATAAAGACGCTCACCATCAGCAAACTCATCGGGAAAATACATTTTCTTGTTCTAACCCAGTGAACTGTTGATTTCCTGCCACAGACCTTTACGACTAGATTTACGAAGATTCAGTTTATGCGCATAGTAAAGTTGTTTCACTTTTCGGACACTAGCGGTAAGACGATTACAAACAGTTGTATATTCACACTTATTGGCCTCAGTAGGGCTGTGTAGAATATGCTGAAAGAGTCTGTTTTTGAAATTGCAGGAATCAATGGACTAATCCAGGGACGGTTGTTTGATCTGACAATTGTTTCAGTAATGAAAGGAATGTGAAAGTTGTAACGAGAAGAACTGATAGAAAAGACTCATAGGCGGCATCAGCTCGATCAGTTTCATCAGCGTCATGCCAATCAACATCAGCAACATCTGTTTGGAATGAATGAAGTGACTGAGGATTTATGTTCCTTGTGATGAAAGACTTCAGTGGAGTAGCCGCATCTTTTACGAAACAAGAGGAAGAAATAAAAAAAAAAAGAGGACAGTAATCCGAAATACCAGCGTAGAAGATACCAGCAGAGATTTTGAGATCGGAGTTAATAAGAATGTTGTCAGCAAGTGTGGCAGTGTGGGTGTGATACGAGTAGGTTTATCGATTAAAGTGTGGAAGCCATTGGCAAGAATGGAGGTCTCTTTAAACCATGTCCAACCTAGATGGAAAAGAAATGACTGAGAGAGTAGACACATAGTCCTGAATATTGTAAAAATGGTTGCATAGGCTTCTGGCATTCATACAAAACAAAAAAACATTACTTTTTCTTGATATTCAAAAGTATTTCTCACGTTCAGATGGAAGGACACGTCCACCAAACATACGAGACAATCCAACAGCGAAGTCGCACACGTCTATAAACTCCTGAATCTCACCTCCCCCCTCGGCAACGATCTTCCCAACCTCCAAGGCTAACTGCATGTATTTAAAACAAAAATAGCCTTTTACTGCATACAATAATACTGGGTTCTTGTATATCGCACATACCCTGGTAGCTAGATCAAGCCGCTTTACACCAGTATCCCTGTTTATCAGGCATACCTTAACTTTAACCACAAACTTTCTCAACTCCCTGGGAAGCATACATGTACATGTGCAACCTCAAGCTGCTTATATTATAAGTGCTATATAAAGGGGTTAATAATGGAATAACAGAGTGGCGATGAGGACTTAAATGATGGTTTAAAACCGGCAGGGTCGTGGCCGTGCGATAAAGGATCGAGCCAAAGGCGAGGTCCTCTATCACACAGCCACGACCCTGCAAGATATTAAGTGGTCGTTTAAGACTGGTAACTACATGTACTACTCTTTTATTCCCATTCATAAATGCCCTTTTTGTTCAAAGCATACTAATGTAGAAATTCTGTAAAACTTTGCAGTTTTTTTTGTCAAACCCTGTCACATTCTGAGGCTCCTTTTTGCGAGGGGTTAAATTACGATTACGTGTACATCCGTCGCTCGACGGATGTGCGTGCGCGCGTATGCTAACAGATCTTATGATTGAGTACCAATATGTATTGATTGCGATGGGTGTAAATTAGCACCCGTGTAAGCTTGCACGACAACAAGCGTATGGCTATGAGAGCCAAACGCGCATACACAGCTCCAGCTATGTCTACATGTATATCAACCGTTTAAAAGAGGTCTTAAACAGTCATATGACCATCAACCACTAGGACTGCCTAAACTTTACTGAACTGTCTGGGATCGTTAAGAATACAACATTATATCATTTAGCCCTCACAGGTTCCAATTTATACACAGTGAGAAGCAATTTATTTTTTGGAAGAGTTTTTTTGAAATTCAGCAAAAATATTAACGTGAAATAAATACACGGAAAAGTGCCGAGATCTATTGTGATTTTTCTTGAGATTTAAGCCCTGATCTCATCTCAGGGAAATTAGAACAAATATCAAACAAATATGGTCAAATTCCCCAAGGCTCTTCCCAAAGCAGTGTTTCCTGGGAGTATATTGGTGTGGAATAGGTCTTTCGAGTGTTGTTGTGACTTATAACATACATGTAATTGATTTTTGATATATTCTTTAGTTCTGTACTATGGAAAACAAATATCATGTGTTTTCCCATGACTGATAAATAAATTTAATTGAATTGATTGACGGACCACTCCACCAAAAACATGCCTTAGTTCTAATTGTATCAAACAGTTCACAACTGCAGGCATGGCATGCTGCCCTTGGGAAGAAAAGGGGGGGGGGAACGATTTTGTGGAGTATAGGGCTGACCTACAGACCTTGATCTTAACCGAGGCCACCAATGCCATTGGCCTCATGCCCTGTCGAGTTGGCCAGCATGCCCTTCAGAAAAATTGCACTGTCACTACCAGCTTGGCCAGCATGCCCTTGTACAATTTCTCTGATTTGGCCAGCAAAGGCCTGCCCCCCTTGTTCTTAATATCGAAGCCTGGACCTACATAATTGTATATGTACAGGCTTTTATAGATTTTTTTCTGGCTATTTAATAACAACTTTGCTGATTTTTCTGAGGGCAAAAAAAAATCAATCAGATTGAAGTAGGAAGAATTTCATGCTTGTAAGTGGGTCAACCTTCTGCCTTGGTAGTCCCAGGCTTTAAACAAACATGACTTCCTGTGATGGTCCATGATATCCTGCATCACAGCTTCTCAAAAACAAAATGTCACATTTTATTTAACCCAAAACTCACTTTCTGAAGAGAAAAACACCCAATAAAGCATTACTCTCCATGAGACAGATTCACTTACAAGTTGTCCAATGGCCGACTTCTTTTTCCGGAGGGCATCTCCGATCTGACGCACAACTTCACCTCGTGAGGGAGCAGGCATCTTTTTGGGGGGGGAAAAATAATTTATCAACCATATGAGTAAAAAAGTTGTTTATCTTTTTTCCTACGAATCTCCCTGATATCCTACTACGCCACACTAAATACATCCAAACATGTGCCCTCAGCTAAATTTATGCCCTGACCAATCTCCACCATTGGTTTGACCTGTTTAAGATAGAAGCACGGATTCTATCAAAATCAGACAACAGCTGTGTATGGATTTTAGGGTAGTTTGAACTGTTCCGGAAAGGATACCGACAACAAGACTGAAATACTTTGGCCATGAATCAAGAATGCCACCCACAAGGTATCCGAAAATAACATTAGAAGGGACTATTATTAAGGAAAAACACCAAAGGGCAGTCCACCCAAAAGATGACTTGATTGCATCCTAGAAGACTGCAAATCAAGATATGTCCCAAGGTTAAGAGTAAGAGATGCAACAAGGCTGGCAAGGGATAGAGCAGTCTGGCGCAACATCATCATACCATCACGAGCCATCACGAGATGCCCTACCTGGGTGGACGGTATTAAGCATAAATGAAACTGTTTCTACCAAGATATGAATAGTTTATTCTAACTCTCTTTTGGTAGCTAATAAGCGAATCAGAGGTAGTCAAACAAATGCACACACGACACCTGCTACTTCACGGAGACAACAAATTGCCTCCATGCCCCTGATCACTGCCTTGGTGCCCTTTGAATTGCCCAAATGGAAAGACAAATTTTCTTTACAGCGGATCGCTGCCGTTCCCTTCTATGATGGAAGCATCAGACCCGAATGCACAAGATAGTAAGATTAACAAGGCTAATATCATCAGGATTTGAGGCAACCCACTGCTTCATCCATACTTTTATTTGCCAAGTTTTTTGTCAACTCACATCAGCCCATGAAAACCATGCTTCTTTGGAGTTCTGCACTGCCTCATGGTACTCCGCCAGGGTAGCCTGTGAACGACAACATGGATCACTTCATTTAGTCTGCATTTACTTTTTTTATTTGTTCCAGCATAAGTGTAAACTGGCTTCACTGAAGAAAAGTTCAAGTGCAACCACTGATTGAAAACAAATTGCTTCAGTGTTATGAACTGGAGCACGATCACATATTTTTGTGTACAGTTTTAGGGTTAGGGTTTCACATCATTGCCTCCATGTGCTTCTCTTGCAGTGACAATGCAATTAATTTGTTCAGAAAAATTCGAACAAAATAATAATATTATTATAACAATTGCAGCAATAGCAACAGCTTATTAATAACAATAATAATATTTAATAATAATAATGATAATAATTATACAGAACATTATAGCACAAAGTCTGCCCAAAGACACTCAAGGCAAAACAAACTAATTCAAATTTGACCCCCATAAAAATAATCGATTTTAAAAATCAGGCCAGAAACATTAAAAAAAAAAGTCCTCCTGCTGCCCACCCCCTACTCTAAGTGCAAACAAAAATGTCTCTTTCCTTACAAGAATGAAATTCCAGACCAACATGTACATCTGGCAGTATTGATCAAATATGAACAGAACTGACCTGCCTCACTGTTGCAATTGGTTCTCCATTGATTGGGCTGTAAGAGGTCACCAGCTTAAAAAAAAAAGAAAGAAGATAAACATGAAATTAAACCAATTTAATTGCTATCTGCCCAAACACTGACATTTTTTTATGTAGAATAAATAAGCATCCTTGTAAAGTTTTCCAGACTTGCTTTAACTGTCCTTACTGAATGCTGGCTTTATTCAGCCACTCGAGGGTCTCTGGTGGTGTACAAACTCTGGAATATTTTTCACGTAATTATTTTGAGAAAGAAAGGCCTCGATCGAAGAAACAAAAGCAACAATCATCATGTACCGTACCGCACTTTCCTATGTATGGAGGACATCGTGCTTGTCCCCTTATTTACATTTAATTTTAATACCCACTAAAGGTACTACAGCCTTTTGTAGGTACGGGTCAAGTGAGTAGTCATGGTATTGGTAGTCATAGTGGAAAGCAATCTGTCTATAATATTGGCATTGCTTCACAGTGCCCTGTATCCTCATTCATTATGATGACTCCACTGATAAAGGAAGGAAGAATGTAAAGTATGTTGACAATGACATTGACAATTCATAGTGGCACTGGCAGTGCACATTTCTTGTGTAAAACTCTACTATAGTAATAGTATTGGCTTGCCATGGAATCCGATAAACACTTGTTCTCTTATCTTACCTCCCCCTTTCCACCCCATGATCCCGACCCTGTGAAGGCTCCGGGGTTTTCGGCTTCGATACCGAGTTCCTGTAAGAAAGGGTATTTGCCACTTTCCACCAGCAAACCAGAGTTAAACCTAGCCTGTACAGCTGAGCAGTTAACACGCAGAAAACGGCAACTTCTTTGGGAATGGGACACTACGTGTCTGATGAGGGACGCCATCTTGCACTGGTCAAAGTCACGTATCGTTGTAGAATCAATGCGTTTGCAGGATGTCATACAACTCGTCCGTTGGCCGACTCGACCTGAAGCATATCGTCCGATTCTTGGCTTGTAACTTAATCAAAGTGCAGCTTTTTTGGTGTCACGTTTGTATAGTGCACCCTCCAGCATTATGTCAACTCCGGAAATTGTTTTATTATCCGTGAGAGACTTACAATTCTGGAAATAGTGCCCCCCCCGTGCCCCGCCCCCGGGTCACTGCCACTGCAAGTTTGCAAGTTATCGTATAACTTCTATCGTAAATGGATTAGTTGTTTGTGGGGTTGCACAATTTCACCAGTGCGCCCCGAAGATTAAACTCATAACTTGTGTTTTGAACAAAAATGAGTAGGCCTATTTTACTCATTATTTGGACCGAACATTCTCAGCCAAACTTTGTAGTTTTACATTTGAAGGCCTACTGTGAACTATTGTAAGGCTGTCTATCATCCAACCATTTTAACATTATTTACCCTTAAAAGTCATGATTTTTCAAACCTAAACACTTTTCCCTATAGTTTTAATAAACACGAATTTTATTTGAGAAACATGCACATTCTTTTCCACTCATGTTGCCTATAGTTGATTTTGTAATCTTATGATGATAGTTTCTGGAGCCTCAATTCTGTCTAAAACTTGTGGATAACGGTTGTCCATCACATCTCAATTTAAACGCCATTCCCCAATTCAAAGCATCCAAGTCGGCGACTCCTGCAGCAAAACTGTCACTAGCGCTCGTGACCTTGGAACCATTATCACGACAAACCTAAACATGCAAAGACAAGTCAACAACATATGCCGCTCTTCATCCCTAGCTCTTCACAAAATAGGACAGCTCCGGAAATTCCTGGACCAACAAACAACAGAAAGACTGGTTCATGCCTTCGTCTCTTGTAGACTGGACTTCTGCAACAGTCTTCTTCATTGCATTCCGGAATTCCAAATTGCGAAACTTCAACGAATTCAGAACTCTGCTGCCAGACTGGTTACGCGGTCATCAACACGACAACACATAACCCCCGTACTCCGAACTCTCCACTGGTTACCTGTCAATAAGCGCATCATTTTCAAAATTCTACTTGTCACGTACAAATGCATCCATGGCTCGTCATCGTCATACCTTCGAGAAATCACTGAGCCGTATCAACCATTACGCACCCTTCGCTCCAGCTCGGCAATGCTACTCAAGGTTCCTGTCACTCGAACCAAGACGTATGGACATCGGTCCTTTACACACTCATCACCTGCTCTCTGGAACTCTCTCCCACAACACATCAGGACTGCTAGAACTGAACTTGAATTCAAAACTGTACTTAAGACCTACCTGTTTAACATTTAACTCTTTGTTATTTTATGTAAAGCGCATCGAGACACTGTGTGATGCGCTATATAAGAACTGTTCTATTATTATTATTATTATTATTAAGGATAGCCTATACCAATATCTTGACAAACATATTTTTTTTTAAGAGGTTTTTTTTCACAAAAAGGCCCCCAAAACACATTTCTCAGGTTTTCTGAGCTCCACATGCCTAATCTGAAAGAAGACATAAGCCTACTTCTAATGATGTAGGCCTAGGTACCTGCGTGGGGTGGGCAGTCAAACTCCTAAAATTATGCATCTGGGCTGAGTGCCTTAAGGGTCGCCGCTCTCCATAAGTTGTTCATATGGGTTTCCTGGCAGACTCCATTCCGACCAAGGAAGACGTTTTGAGACGGATGTTAATATTGAACATACTTTTTATGACGGTATATATCTTCTATGTTTGACTTTTTTTTAATGGGTAATGGTGCACTCTGTACTGGCCGCCTCAATCAGTAGGCTAAGTAATGGAATGTCCCTCCCCATAAGTGAGTCGAGGACGTCTTCCGAAGTGTCATCAAGCATTGTCTCAAGTCGAGCTGTCTATAGGACGACTTGCCTGACCCATTGCTGGGCATATACGGTGGCTCCGAAAAGACATGTGTGATTTGGGCGTGATGTTTTTCTATGGCAGCGGTGCTTGTAAGTGAGATTAGGATACGTTGTAACCCCAGAAGTGATTGGTCATCTGCTACATACGCCCTTACACTGACCTTAAAGACCGAGCTCAACATTGGTAAACTAACTGTAAAAGTTTCTATTCTTTGCACAAATCAAGATTGTAATAAAACCAACCTGTGAAAATGTCAGCTCATTTCGTTGTTTCATTTGCAAGAAAAGGTTAAAATGCATTCAGCATTTTTGTACACATTCCTATTAGGCAGAGTTTTCGTCTCACTGAGACGAAAACTAATTTTGGATTATATTTCATTTATTTAATTTAAAAACGATAGCACTTTAGGCAGAAATATTTCAAGAAAGTTTTCTATCATCATCATCTTTAAACAGTGTATATGTAAAATTTAACCGAGAACATTTATGTTTTCTTATTACCAATGTTGAGCTGGGGCTTAAAAGGGAAATTATATGAGCACTGTGCATACATGAAAAATGTACTTCCATGTTACTACAAAATAACTTACTTGACTGAATGTACATAATTCACATGTATCTGTTTCGCAAGGTGTTATTTAGGGAATAACAGTGCGAGGACCCGGTCTTCACTGCTTGGTAATGACCGGGTGGTGGCTGGCCGCTGTTAACGACCAAGCCGGAGGCGCGGTCGTTAATAGCAGCCAGCCACCACCCAAGGTCATTACCAAGCAGTGAAGACCGGGGCCTCGCACTGTTATTCCCATTAATAAATACCTTTTTAACGAAATAAACTAAAATTTTCTTGTTTTGTTAGCCGGTCTTTATATCGCCGTTAATACACCCCCACGTGATCACATTTTGACTAATCAGAATCCACAAACTGTCCTAGGTATTTATTAATTCATTATAAAGAAATGCATATATAGTTTATGGTTTGAAGCCATGGTCGGACGACCATCTGCAGATAATACGGGTTTCGTTTGAAAACGGACTCTTCATCTGCTTGGAAATAACCGTTCCAGATTTTCGCCAATATCTCAAAAACCCAACCTTTTAATATGAAGTTTCCACAGAAGTTAGTTGATCCATAATATATTGCACTGAAATAAACATACTGTTCCAAATACCAGTGATGTAATTTCATATGTATGCGTTAGCGTTCGGACAGGCTATATTATGAAAAGGCTCGTATTGGTATGAGAAATACCTACATAAGTAATCCCGAGTGAGCAGATGGTGTAAAAGACCATTAATTTTGGTTACAATGTATCGAATTTTGGGAAAGACTTTAGCAAGCTATTGCGGGTAGATATGCGAAGGCCCATGGGTATGGGCAAGACCTGGGCAAGCCATAGAGCTGTATACAGCTCTATGGGGCAAGCCCATGTTGGCAACAATGGTGCAAACAAGGCTGAATCAGTGTGATCTCCAACCATGGAGGAACTTTCGGCTGTGACAAGGAAAAGTCTATAAATTATAATCAACACTTCCACGGTCAATGGGCGCGATGCAGCAGAGGTGAGATCAACGATACACCACCATCCATTAGTCGTGTAAAAACCCTATGGATGGCCTGTTGCAGCCACCGTATAAACGATATTTTACCGCATGTGTTCTGCATGGGAAGTGGGATATTTTGGAACGTTGGTGGCGCTCAAGAAGCATGTTACCCTGGTGGTGATAGTGGTACCCTGGGATGTACGTGTGTGGTTGATAGTTCACTCAGCCATGTCTCTGAGTGTCAACAACTCTGGCTGTCAGCGTCTCTAGTTTGGCCACTAAACGCGGAAACGCGGTTATGATGTGGGAATCTATCTGGTTGATTACGGTTGCATTGTTATGGGGTGCAACAAACCCTCTGATGAGAAAGGGAGGAAAGGGCATTGCAGATGTCAAACGGGAGAGTAAGCTTGCACAATTTTTCGCCGAAGTGAAATTTCTGTTGTTGAATTGGAAGGTGAGGACATTTTTAACAAGGTTTTCCGTGTACGTGACGTGAATGAATTATGAATGAATGGTGTTGTATTGGATATCATATTGGTAGTAAGAAAAATTGTACTATACTCCTAAAGAGTCCTATACTGGTCCTTGAAGTAAAACTGTGTGATGCTGTTTCTTTGTTGTGTTAAAACTGTTAGTGTTAGTGTTCCTCCAGTCCATGCACCACACTATTATAAGTATTAGGGTCCCCATTGTAAAATGTGTGACTGTGTGTAGTAAAACTTGGCGGCGAGTCTGCAGTACTACCTTACAATTTAACCGATAATTTGTTTTGGTGGAATTTTATGAAAAATGTCAGAGCTGATACTGACACATTTAAACGTCGTCAGAGCCATGATGGTTGCTGATTGCGCATGCGCGCTGTACAGGGCTTTTTAATTCCCAGGTTGGTTGGATTTTGTTTAATACTAGTTAGAATATGATTAGACTTGATTTCAAGCCAGAGAATGTGGTTATTTTGTCCATAATGCAAAATCCTTTAGAACGCCCTCTACCGGCTTATATCATTTCTAAATTAGAACCGGTATAAATCGGTACTGGTAGAGGGCATTCTAAAGGACGGTGGAGTATAGACAAAATAACCGCATTCTCAGACTTGAAATCATGTCGAGAAGATGATGGGACTTCATACCTTTCCTTTAATTTAATCTGATATTCTGTTGCAGTCATACATACATCTGCATGTAAAAAAAAATGGTAATGTGTTGTTTTTTAATCTCACTAAAATGTTTGATTTTGCAGTATATCCTGCCCTTCCTTGTGAACCAGTCAGGCTCGGTGTTATTTTATATCACACTTGCCTCAGCAGGTCAGTATGAAGCCCAGTTCTAGCCTCTTTCTCAAAATGAATTTCATAAAAGTTTTGAGTTTACCAAAGCAATTATGCACAATTGCTTTTTAAACTAACCAGGGCTTGAAATTTACACTGGACCACAGGCCCAAGGCCGGTAATTGAAAGGTAGAATACAGGTTTGTATTCATCCAATTTTTTTTATTAGTATCAGTCTGAAAGCTTTCTGATTATGAAGTTCATACCAGTACCAATCTTCCAGAGAAATAGTTGTCTGAACCACTGTCAAAGTCGAGAAAATAGAATTTGAAGACCCCCATTTTAATTTCGGTTGTAACAATCCAAATTAAGGACAATGTGTTTACATGCTGAAAAGTGTGCACGGTTTTTCACAATTTACCTCTGACTCAGTTGACCGATTGAGCCCTATGTAGGCCTATGAATCACACAAAGTAAGGAGACTGCACCTTCAGCATTAGGCCTACCAATCCTCTATTTTACCCTGAAGCAATTGGGCTAGTAAACTCACGACTGGACAAGTCCGGTGGTCTTGTGTTTATCAATTAAATAACTTTTTTTTCAAATGTTGACTTTGTATCTGATAAATTTCTTTCAATTCTGTTGAGTAGGCCCTATCGAAGTATACTACACCCACAAGACAAATGAGATAGATCTTCTCTTAGAGCATGCTAGAATTAACACAGTTTATATGTTAAACTGTGTGGATACATTTTTTCTTGTTTTAATTCTGGTGTTGTAAAATAATTTCTGGTCAAGTAAAATTTTTGAGCCACAAGTCCTGCTGACTTGTGGATTCTCCTCCCAAATTCGAGCCTAGTCTTGGTTCAAGACGTTATTATGCAGTTTATTGTTACCTTTCTCTATCTTATTAGTATTACACCACCACCGTGCTTTACTTGACTCACCGCTAGCAGGTGCTACCATTTTGCCGATTCTTATCGCTTCTGTGATAGCTGTTCGAGGGTTGATAGTGGTTACTGGAATGATAGCGCCCTCTAGCCACAAAAGTTGTTTTTTTTTGTGACTATGCAACAGGACCAGCTTGGAACAAGACTAATTTGAGCCCTGCTAATGATGAACAACATATCCTAGTGAAGATTCCATGCTTTAACTTAATAAAAAAACTTCATGAACAGACATAACTGCAGTCACCATAGTATTTTCATTTAGTAAAATTATCATAAAACAGAATAACTGCCTGCAGCCAATGTGACATGACACATGGCACACTGGATTAGCGCATTACATACCGGATGTAAGGTGAAAGACTCTGGTTGTGTTCGCAATGTTGCCAAGTACAGCAAAATCACAATTATGTTACTATTGAAGCCAGTCTGACTTCATCAGAAGTCCCACTCGGACCCAATTGCAGACACAACAACTCTCAACCTGACAAAGTATACATGTACCCTACAACATGTACAACAATATTATGTCATTTTGTTCCAAAATATTCAGCACCTCTTCTTCTTTCCTGTGTTGATTTTTTAGTTTCTTTTTAACTTTTCAGAGTTGTCCCTGGCTGTGCCTTTAACGAATGCTCTTACTTTCCTCTTTACAACGCTGATGGGAAGGATTATGGGAGAAGACATTGGTGGAAAGGGTAATAAATTTATTTGCTTTTTCAGTCTATCCACGACTTGCTTCTAAGGATGTACATGTATCTCCTTGTCCTATAAACTGAGTTTGATACTCGGAAGATCAATACTTTGGTGTATTTGGAGCATGCATTCAGTCTGGCAGTAGAAAATGTACAATAAAAGCTACCGAGCAATCTCTGTGGTCTAGCTGGGAAGACATCTGCTCTAGAATGGCAAAGGTCATGGGTTCGAATCCCACCGTCACTTGAGTAATAGGCCTGTGGATTTTAGTTCACGGAACTGGGGGAAAGTACCGAGTATGCAGTGCTAAACCCATCGGTGTATAGGTAAAACATGAATAGTAAAACAAAAAATAGCCTGAAGTTAAACTTACGGTAACACCATGTGATTAAGATGTTTTTAGGTTGTGATGCTCTGAGAAGAGATAGATTGTACTTGAGATTTTGACTATCAGTATGCTCTGGAGAATAAACAAGTAGACTTCAGTGTGATACCTGTCTAATGACGATACTTAAACACGTTAAAATTCATGACAAACCCCCATTAGATGAAATGTTTGTTAGGATATTTTTACATTTTACGCAGTTATTGTTTGGTTCAGTAATCCCCGCCCCCCACAGTACTGTCCAACATTGGCCATCCCTTTGTCCAAACTGTTCATCTCTGATTGGTCATTAGCCATCCCTTTGTAATGTCTTTACTTTGAGTGGCTATAATTTTCACGCTTGTTTTTGGATCTCTTCCCATTTAATTCCTTACTCTCTTTTTTTTTATAAATGGATCTGTTTTTATGTCTGTGCTTGTTAATGCCTGTGACGAAGGTCTGGCTTGGATCGAAATCTAAGGCCATCACCCTACTAGTTTTATACCTTTTTTATTTTTATATTATTCATTTTAATAGATTAATCCTGCCTGGTGAGAAAACAAAATCAGCTTTTGTCCAAACCACTGGGAAGGTGAACAATTAATCTGCAGATGAGATTATTTGCCTCTGAAAGAAATCGTCTGAAATGAATTATCAATGTAATCAATTTATATTGTAAGAATATTGACAGAAATGTTTGTATTTCTTTTCACTCACTTAACAGAAACCTATTTTGGAATGCTACTGGTGGTTGTTGGTGTCACACTGTGTGTGTTTGATAAAACGTGACAACAAGTCTCAAAAGCTAGTAGTTGTAGCTACTAAGTAAGTGTACATAGATGTGATGTTTATGCAATATTTTCTGAAAAGGGATGGATACATGTCAAGTCTATTGACACCTTGCAGTTACTCTCTTAATGTAAAAGAGTGAAAAACCACTCTTTTTGTCCGCCATACTGCTCGTGCAATGAGCCATATGGCGGACAACTCTTTTTAGAGTGAAAAACATGTATTTTCACTAGATTCAGAGTGAAATTCACTCCACTTTCACTCAAAAAGGGTGGTGAAGAGTGAGTTTCACTCTCAAAAGAACCAAACACACTCTGGCAGGCAAGTGAAATGTTCACTCTTTTTACATTTAGAGAGTATGCCACACTCATTGTCCGCCATTTTGGAGTCACAATTGATGGAAAGATATGGTGCGCGCCTAAATGTGCACTGCATAGTAACACACAGGAACCCTGACTCCCAAAATGGTGCAACCAAGCTCTGTGGTGCGATGACGTCTGTCGATTTGGGTTATTAAAAATGGTTTAAAAGATGGAAACATTTCAGGGAAAAGATGTGAAGAGAAAGGTTCTCAGTGTGTAGGGTTTGTGGCTGTTCCAACTTCCTGAAGTTGGTTTTGAGGTAATTATTTATGATGCCAATGGATAATTTTGATATGAGGTTATTACATAATATTTGGTTTTTTTTTAAGTAAAGTCCATCATAGGTTGTTATTTCCGAGTGTTGGGATTTTCTGGTATTTCCATCATGAAGCAGGACTATTATTCCTCTGTCAGGCTACCACAGTCTTTCCAATGTTCCTCGTTTGAAATGGCAATAAGAGCATTGATTCTCTTAAAGCCCCGGTTCAACAATGGTGAAGAGTTTGTAAATGCTTCCATTCTTTGCACAAATCAAGATATTTGTAATAACCAGTGAAAACTGCTCATTTTGTTGTTTTATTTGCGAGAAAATGGTAAAAATGCATTCAGCATTTGTGTACGCGTTCCTATAGGTAGAGTTTTCGTCTGACTAGTGTTCCTTCGTTTTGAACGTTCGCAGGACCGTAGCACGGTAAAGACCCTGTCAATGTCCAATCACAAGCTATGCAACTAAGACTCCACCCAACACTGACAGTTCTTTTTGTTGAGCATCATAAATATTCATGCTATTAAAAGAGCCAGGGGAGAAGCATGCGCTGAGAAATTTTCGTATTGTGCTTTCTACCTGTAAAGCATACAGGGCGAAGACAATTACTGCCAATGCAAGGCAGCAAATGTGCCCCCTAAAGAATTGAGCTCGTACAAGAATGTAACTTAAATGGAGGTTGTGTTGCATGGCGCTTGAGACAAAGTCTTGTTAACTTGCAATAGAAGATGTGGACCAGTGAATGTTAATTGAATCGTAGGATGGAAGGAAAGGACGACAATTTGGGACTAAAGAACCCGCATATAAAATAAACTGATTGCAAAAAACATTTATTACGTCACCACAAAATTAACGCGAGAACTGCAGCATATTATAATGTTTGTTTGTTTGTTTTTTGTTTCTTTATTTTTTAATATTTTTTAATCGGGGACGGGGTGGGTGAGGCATAAGGATTTGGGTGTCAGTTGGCCGAATAGCTTAAAGGTATAATTACATGTATAGGACTGGTAAAGCTGATAGTGCAGGGATCTTACTTAATTTGTTTAATTCAATGTAATTCACATTCAAATAAGATTCAGTTCGCCATGATGATATTCAGGCCTGCTGTTCACATTCAAATAAGATTCGGTTCGTCCGTGATGATATTCAGGCCTGCTGTTCACATTCAAATCAGATTTGGTTCGTCCATGATGCAGGCCTGCTGTTCACATTCAAATCAGATTTGGTTCGTCGATGATGATATTCAGGCCTGCTGTTCACATTCAAATGAGATTCGGTTCGTCCATGGTGATATTCAGACCTGCGACTGATAATATTAAGATTTATTTACTGTACTATTTTTGTGTGATTGCTTGGAATTCTGGCTAAATCCGTTGTCTAAGTGAAGAGAAAATAGTGAAAAGCCGAGCACATCTGTTGGCACCATGTAAAAACATTATTTTAAATTTCTGTTGTAATAATCGAAATTAAAATCTGGGTCTTTAAAAAAGACCTCGACAGAAATAATGCTGTGGGATACTGGCATGAACTTCATAACCAGTGAGGTTTCAGCAGACTGATTCAAAGAAATCAATGTTTTTTGATGGGTACCAATCCTGTATTTTATATGTAGGCCTTTTTTCCCTCAGTCTGAAAGCTCACTGTTTATGAAGTTCATGTCAATACCAGCTCCCAACCAATGTTTTTGAAGACCCAGTTTCAACTTTATATTGACGTTTTTACGTACTTGAATTTGATTGAATCAAAAATTTCATTTTTTTCCTTGATGTTTTCATGGAATTAAACAAAGTAAGAAACCTGCACTATAGGCTTTACCAGTCCTATATAGCTTTAAGTTATTCGGCCAACCTGACACCCAAATCCTTATGCTTCACCCGCCCCCGTCTCCAACTCCTAACCCCCCCCCCTCCCCAACTCCTAACCCCCCCCCCCCCCAAAAAAAAAAAAAAAACCAAACAAACAAACAAACAAACAAACAAACAAACAAACATATAATATGCTGCAGTTCTCCCGTTAATTTTGTCGTGAAGTAATAGTTGTTTTTGCAACCAGTTTATATGCAAGCTCTTTTGTCATAAATTGTCGTCCTTTTCCTCCTTTCCCTAGATTCAATTAGCATTCACGTGTCCACATCTTCCATTGCAAGTTAACATGACTTTGTCTCAAGAGCCATGCAACACAACCTCCATTTAAGTGACATACGTGTACGAGCTCAATTCTTTTATTAGTGGGGGCACATTGCTGCCTTGCATTGGCAGTAATTGTCTTCGTCCTGTATGCTTTACAGGTAGCAGCACAATACAGACATTTCTCAGTGATTGCCACTCTCCTGGCTCTTTGAATAACATGAATATTTATGATGTTCAACAAAAACAACTGTCAGAGTTGGGTGGAGTCTTCAGTGCATAACTTTTGATTGGGCAATGACAGGGTATTTACTGTGCTACAGTCATACGAACGTTCAAAACGAAGGAACACTATTACGTCAAGTCCGTTGTGTTTCACAACTGGTTACTCCATGAAATCGGGAAGAACTATCTTATCATGGACGATAGTTCCTTCCTGCATGGCCTAACTTGTTTTAGTCATTATACCAAATGTAAAATAATAAGGCTCAGAACGGGATACACGACAAGCAATCAGACTTAGCATCAAAGAGTGGATTCAGTGGAACGTCCTGTCTCAGTATGTAGATATATGACTCTTTCACACCTGCTTTTTAAATCAACACTTGACAATATTAATTAAAAGCTTGGTTTTTAAATAATCAAACCTCATATATCTGTAGTTAGATAGTGTTATAACTTTTATTTCCCCCTGGAAAAGTTCCCAGAGGCGTACCAAGTACCAAGTAAAAGTATGTACGTTGAATCATGGGGGAAGGAGATGGTTGAATCATGTAGAATCAAGATTGAGTTTAGAAAAAAGTAATTTGTCATTCATTAACCATAGAGCAACTGAGCAAGAACAACGTTGTTGTTTATTTTTAACACACACTTCAACATTCTACTCTGCCGATATTTTTTCTTGAACATTTGTCATCTGCCCTGGAGAGACACAGAAGACCTAAATATTGACAACAATTTTCTCTCAATTTTTGTTCTTTCAGTACAATATTTTAGTGAACGTTATAATATTTTGAGTGAAGTGTTTAATCCCCTCGCAAGAATATTTTGATCCTGCAAAATCATTTCGTCCTTCAGGACAATATCTCAGAGAATGAAATATTATTTTGTTCACTCAGAATTATTTTGTTCCTTTCAAACAATTACTCTGAGGGGGCGAAATAGATTTCCATGTGAAATGTTATTTCGCACCCTTAAAATAATATTTTGGTCATCGAAACAATATTTCAGGGAACAAAATAGTATTTCTAGTGAAGTATTTTACGTCCTTAGACCATTTGTGGCATTTTCTTTACACTTATGACCCCAACTTGACCGCTCCTTCCGGTCCAAACAGGAAGTTCAACAGTTTCAAAAATCACATCTCCAGAACTAAACTTCATAAAGTCGTAATCTTTATGTTGTTTTGTAGCTTACATCATGTGACATTTGAATTAAAGGGGTGACCCCACTTTGACCTTTACTTCCGGTCCAAACAGGAATCTCAAAATTTCAAAAATCATATCTCATGTGCCAAATGTCGTAGAGTCATAGCCTTTGTTCTATTTGTAGATTACATCATATGTGACAATTGATTATAGGCATGACCCCACTTTGACCTATACTTCCGGTTCAAACAGGAACCTCTAAATTAAAATAAAACATTTCCTGTGCCAAATGTCGTACACTCATAATCTTTGTACCATTTGTACCTTAGACGACATGTGACATTAAGTTAACAGGCATGACCCCACTTTGACCTTTACTGCCGGTCGAAATAAGAAGCTCTAAATAAATACAAAAATGATAATACCTCCTGACCCAATTGTCATACTGTCATAATCTGTGCAACGAGTGTGCACATTTTAAAGGTCTGAAATAATTCATCCAACTACAAAAACTTCGGAACAGCCTTGTGATTGTAATAAACAATCTCAATTTCTAGTTTTTATATATACATGTAATGTATACATGTAATCTGTGTTATCGTTTGTTGTCGAAAATGAGCGGTGTCTTGGAGGGCACATTTTTTTTATGAAAGTTTTTTTTTTTTTTACTTGTGCCCTCCCCTGGACGGCCTCTACGTTTATATTGTCCAAAGAATTAATTTAAAATAGAAAAAATAAACAAATAAATAAACTGAACTTATCTATCCCTCTCCAATAAAAAAAGGTGTATTTTTATTGTTCACGGGCTATTCTTGTCCACTAAATACTTCAACATAGTCGCTCTATCAACGTTTTCCACCTCGTCTTTACTTAAGATGTAACCGTCGTAAGCGAACTCCCACCCAAGCTGCGCTGAGTTACCATACCAACTACATGCGTACTCCCATTGGTTCAGTAAATTGGCGCCAACAGTTCCGATTATCGGATCAGGGTACTCGTGGTAAGAGCAACGCTCGTAGAAAGGCACCATGTTTTTCATACAGTAGAGAAACGCCTGCTGACTTCCCTGGTTCTTTGCCATGTACTGCTCGGCTAAACGAAGCATCCGTTTGCCGAAACCCAAACCTTGTTTAGATTTTTCGATGCACACTGCCTCAATGTAGATACTGATGGATGGGTCAGGATACGAGACTGGGATGATCCGGGCGTGTCCGATAACCCTATCTGGGGCGTTTTCATTGTGTTCAATGAGAACCAATGAACACGGCATACCACTGCACTTCTCATCTTCTAAGCAGGGTAATCTCTCAGTTTTAGTCGAAGGCCAGATACTTGTCAAGAGCTTGGCACACGAGTCGAACAAGTCTGGTCGAGAATGCAAAGGGCTCAGCGAATATGACATAATTAATTGTCGTTGAATTACTCTGCACGCTGCCAATCGAAGTTCACCGACCAAGTCATGCGGCGTGTTACGGCCATGCACACGGGGCTGCATTTAATCCCGGCTCCAATGCACCAGACTTGCCGGATAAAGCGATATTGTTTCTTGTGTAACACCTACAAAGCGACACCCACATCGATGTATAAACGCTGGCAATCTTGGAAGGACGGCTTGATTCTTTTCACTGAATGTTTTACTTGAAAATTCGAAATATAATGTCTGCAAGTGACCGCAACATACGGTTGTAAACACGATTTGACAGTGACTTATCTCTCTCTTTAACGAATGTTAATGAACTTCAGTGTACATGACTGTACAATCGTTTATGCTGCGCTTCGGCAGTATCACTGCGCCGGTGTCATAGGGTATTCTGTCTTCCAGGGGCGATTTTTTTTCTGTACCACACGCTGAAAATAGGGAGCCACAGCGAGGCGTCCCAATTGGTCGGTTGTTAATGTATTATACATGTTAGGTCACAAGAGTTCGTTTTATGTGCTACGACGCGTACATAAGCCCAGCATAAGTGTTGTATGTGCCATGTTTATAACTAATAAAGATCGAACAGGGTCAAGAGGCAAGGAAATGCATGAAGTGGGACAGTGACTCGCGATTGTAGGTTTCTTTAACAGCAAAACAAACAAAAAAACACAGACATAAAACACTCTATTGATCAAAAGTGACCGAAAGCAAAGAAAGTCAATGAAACACAGCTTAAAAGAAAATAAATAAAACACAAACAAATCACAGTAAAAGCTAACCCAATACCAAAACACAGTACCCAAGAAAGTTGCAGATTGAGATCAAAATAGCTTTAAAGACCGAGTCAATAGCAGTAATAACTCGTTCAAACCAGGCAATTAAACTACCAAAATAATGGGAGAGCACAACCAAAAGCTGATGATGCCCCTTGCAGTGCTATAGGCTGCTGTCTGAAGCCAATTATTACTACAAGGGGTGATTAACAACACACTCAAAGATTACACAAATTAAACCAAGTATGTGAACAGTTTTAGGAGAAACATAAACAGTGGAAAGGTAATCAACTCTAACGTTTATACAAGTAGTTTGTTCTACACCCGTGAAGTACCGAAAAACAGGTGGCCCATATACCCTGCCATTTAAGGCTCTCCACAATACCATTTCTTAGTACAAACACATTCTTAGGCTACCACATCTATGTCCCCACATTACTGACCAGAAACTCCCCTGTTGACCACTATACATGTAGTGCACATCAGCAGGTAACTTAAAATACCGTAGAAAAGGACCTCACATACACTTAACACGTATCTCAGATAGAAGTGACCTTGGTTCTATTACGTCATCAGTCACACTTCAGTGACCACATGAGATTGCACCACGGACCGTGTAGCTACAGTGTACCGCAAAACCTTGACAGAGTAACACGTTGTGTTAACAACTCTGTTCGTGTAGCAACAAATTGCATATACTTAGCCGTTGGCTTTGTGAACCTTGTACGATTTTAACAACCACTCTGTAACGTGATTACAGTACATATAAACTTGGTTTTTGATATACACGTTGTGTATAATATAAGCGAAGAAATCACACGTCGTGTGATCTTTTACACCGCTGAGACCAGCATGGCGTCCACTAGTATTGCCACTTCGCCAAGCATACTGAAAGACTCTGAGAAAAAGAGACCCAGAGAAAACTGTGGCGAAGCCACGGGAACAAAGAGACAGAAAGCCTCTTTTAAAACTAACAATGGCGATACCACCCCGCCCAACACCAGTGCAAACAACACTGGACCGCAAATGGCGGCAATTTTGAATATGCTCGTGGAAATAAAAGACAACCAAAATAAGCTCGGCGAAAGACTCAATGTTCTTGAGACTTACGACTATGATGAGGTTGACGACAACGACAACAAAATGCCAGTTGTGCAGGAGGCACAAAATACCGATGCAGGCGCCACTGCAAGTGAGCCCACACCAACTACAAAAGGTAAAAAGAACGAACGCCCGAGCAATGATTCATCACAGAACATTAGTACTAATGTATTCAAAACCATGGCAAACAAATTTACTGTTAAAGAACAGTGTGATAAGCCAGTGGATGAAAACTTGGCAGAAATGATCAATGGGCTTTTCAGAGACGCTGTTTCTGATGACAAAACCAATGATTTGCAAAAGCGATTCAACCGACCCGAGAATTGTCCAGGTCTCGCTTGTGTGCGAGTAAACCAACTCTGGGACATTATTCGGCCAGAAACTCGCTCAATGGATACAAAATTCCAAACTTTACAAAGCACACTAGTTAAAGGATCAACTGCAGTTGTCCTATAGACGTATTTCGAATTAGTGCCTTCTGCGCACATCCGCGTCGAAACCGAGGCTCACTGTGCTACATTCTCAACATGGCTGCACAAACTACTCGTATGTCAACAACAACGGAGGTAAGTCGGTCCCTGTATGCATGGAAGATGTACGTTTCATACCTTATTTTTGTGGCTGAAGTTGCATGGAATAAAACAGATGTTGATATGTTATGAATTCGTTATCGTGTCACTTATAATGAAAGGATAATTTGACCATTTTCTGTCGTGGTTTTGACGCACCGTTTGTGTTTGTGTTTCTGATCCTTGACGCGACGTGGAACCTGACGAATACGTAGAGTTACTGCTTGTTGAAGTTCAGAAACTCGACCACTTAATGTGGAGCACCTTGTCTTTGACACTTTCCTCCGCTTTTCGAGGTTAGTGTTGCCACATTTCGTCGTTGACAAATTCCAATTTTATTCAGTGAATTACTGGTACCTTTACCTTCAAAACTCTTGCCTTTTATCTCTGCTAACGATTTCCGTGCCATGAAACATTCCCCGAAATTAAAAAACAGTGATGTCCGGAAATTGGGCATAAAATGGGAGTACCGAAAACTTGGGCATGTCAAATCGGGTAGCCTTGCTCTAAGACCCTTAAGGCCCCTACCCCAATGAAGCCCAAGAGGAAGAGCATAAGTATTAACCATGGATGAATGGAGGAATGAAATAAAGTTATTTTATTTCTCTTTGTATTAACCACAATTTCACAGTAAAAATAAAATTATCATACAATCAATGATTTCAACAATGAATTAATGACAAAGTCCAAAGAGAAATAGCTAGGTCTGACTTTAAGTTGGCATGATTTGTAAATTTTATTTCAAAGTGAATTTGATCCATTGAGATTGTTCTTCCACAAATATGACATGCCTTTTGTGATTGTAAATATGGATAATAAGGGTTTATCATAAATCAATTTTAAAATGTTCACTTGGACTATGTTGGAATTTTTAATGCTCTATTCAAGTGTCATTATTAGGGAACACTTCAAACATTCCCTTTTTTGTTTTGTTTTTGGTTAGACTGACAAGTTTCACACTTTTGTTGTGTGTTTAAGTGTAAACAATGTTGTTGATAGACTAGCTACTTCAAAATATCAAAGTATGCCATTTTTATATCCAGGTTTTCATTATATTTTCGGTTGGTTACAGTTTTAGAAAATTTATACCAGAACATACCTTGGCATTATTGTATAAATTAAAGAACAAATTTTGAAAATTGTAGACATATTTATTTTATCCTTCATCAGGAAGTGTCCACTGGTCTCACAGAAGAGGACATCCCAGGAGCAAAACAGGATGTATCTGTACCTGCCCTGCAAAAACTTAAATGTCATGAGTTGAAGTTTTGGCTTCAATGCCGTGGAGATTCCTGCAAAGGCCTGAAAACCAAGGCACAGCTGATACAGAGGTATGTATGCAGAAAAAATACACCACATTTGATGCTGATTAAAACTAGTGAATGCCATGTGTTTGTGGGAAAAGGAGGTTTGGGGTATACATGTAATATTAGTCACTGGCCAAGGTTAGAGTAACTGCCTAGAAGGGATACAAGGGAGAAAGACTTTAGGCTGTCATGAGGGGGTAATCTGTTATTGGGAGGGGTTGAGGGAAAGGGCTCTTACAGCTACCCCCCACCCCCCCACCCCCCATGATATGCCTGCAGCTAGCAGCATGTATTTCTTTGAGAAAGTATTGGGAAAAATATCAGATGACAAGTGCAATCTTGTTTACATGAATTAAAGTCGTGTATTAGCAGCAGGGGGAGTGAATGCACTTGTTTTTTGGGTACCCATCATTATGTGCCGGCAAAAAATGGGGGGGCCCACGACCCTTGCCGGCCCGGGCCCTAGGCAGCAGCGCTCCATTTT
>OU452230.1:4986562-5041911 GCA_911728455.2 Marthasterias glacialis
TGCTCGCCGAAGGCTAAAATGGAGCGCTGCTGCCTAGGGCCCGGGCCGGCAAGGGTCGTGGGCCCCCCCATTTTTTGCCGGCACATAATGATGGGTACCCAAAAAACAAGTGCATTCACTCCCCCTGCTGCTGTATTTGATATGTTTTTTTTCATCTTTTCTTATTTGCTATTTTAGAATTCAACAGACTGTTTCAAATGGCAAGCATTCTACAGTCATTGATCCCACCCCAGATAAGCATTGGGAGAGTCTCAAGGCACAAAGGGTACCAACTGGGCCTATATGCACCATACACTCTGCTGACCCTATTCCCAAGAAAGGATCATACCACCAGTGGGGCAGTTCTACTGACTGGGGAAAGAGGCTTGAAAGCCTTCCAGCCCTTACACGGCGAGAAATAGATCTGCACATAGACACTGTGAACATGAGAATTAGGCCACAGAAGGACTCGACTCGAGTGTCAAAACCTGCAATCCGTGGCGCACACCTCCTTGCTGAGAGATATCTCAATTCAGAGACTATTTCAACGCGCTCAGATGACAACTTTTTTTACTGCCGGGCGACCTGCTTCGCAAGTAAAAAGAGTTGTGAACGAAAACTAAGTGTGGCCATCAGGTTTATTGACTCCAGAATTATGTATGCATATTGTGACTGTCCTGCTGGCTTAGGAGGTGTATGCAACCATATGCATGCATTACTTCTTGAGTTAGCAAGATATCACCTCCATAATGTAAAAGTTGTGCCTGAAGAAGTTGCATGTACTTCAAGACTTAGTCAGTGGGTAGTTCCCAGGAGTAGAGGCAAAATCGACAAGCATCCTGTGATGGATGTAAAAGTTAAACGTCTAAAGGTTGATGAGATGACTGCAGGTCGTGGAATTGAATCAACATTGTATGATGCCAGAGTGCCTCACTGTAGGAGCAATGATAATGAACAATTGGAAACATTGCAGCAGTCACTTAAAGCAATCTCACATGGAATTCCATTTTCATATCTTGTTCAGAAAGAAGATGAAAACACAATATACAAAAATACAAGATTCGGTCCAGCTCCATTAGGATCACCAGTGAGCTATCAATGCTCAATATTTGAATGTCATTTTAAAGTGTATTGTAATTTTCCTGAATCACCAAATTGCTCATGGACAGCACAAAGGGATTTGAGTGTGTATCCACCTTTTCCATTAACAACTGTTCCCATCTATTCTGTCTCATATGTCCCTGCTTCAGAGCTAGAAACAAACTTTTAGTCCAACATTCAAAACATTGATGCAGCCCAAGTAGAAAGTACTACTCGGGAGCAAAGTTCTTGTGCTGATTGGTTCAAATTCAGACAATTTAGATTCACTGCTTCTAAATTTCACTCGATTTTAGTTCGAAAGAAGTTGGATACTGTATTTGCTAAAGGTTTTTTTACCTGGTGGGGAAAAACCTGTGTCTGACTTTTTGAAAAAAAAATTCAAACATGGAAATGATTTTGAGCCAGTTGCTGCCAGCAAGTATTCACTGTACATGAATGGGTCTGGCCATGCTGTGCGCCTTGAAAAGTCTGGTCTTGTAATTGATCCAAAAGCACCTTGGTTGGGTGCATCGCCAGATCGTAAGGTGGTGGACTATTTAGCAGAAAGTCCTTTTGGAATTCTCGAAATAAAATGTCCTGAAAAACACAAAGATGAAGACCCTCAGACTGCATGTCATGATCCCCATTTCTGCTGCAAGCTTGAAAATGGAAAGCCTACACTTAAAAAAGATCATCCCTACTACACCCAAGTGCAAGGTCAGCTGGCAATAACTGGGTCAGAATGGTGTGACTTTGTGGTTTACACTCACAAAGGTTTAATCATTCAACGAATACATTTTGATTTAAAGTTTTGGGACATCCTTTATAACAAATTATCAGATGTTTATTTTGACTTCTACTTTAAAGTAGCTAGTGATAAATTTCAATCTGGTAATGCTTCTGAAAGTTAAACAAGAAAATATTTAGTATATTATTTAAATGTAGTACTTTCTACCTGGACCTATTCAGTGGGGATTAAATGTTTGACACTAGAATGGAAATATCAGGTGCAATAACAGTATTGTAATTTCCAACTTGTCAGCACTCGCTGTTGCCTATTTGGGTCCTATTTGTTGTTTTGCACAGTTACAAAGAATAATTAATGTTAATTTATTATAAGAGTTTTTGGAAAGGAGTACATCAAAATCCTTACCTCACCCTCATTGAGTAAACATTTTGTGTGGCAAGTTTGGCAAAGGTAATTTAAGATGAAAAATTTAGAAAAAAATCAAAACGGTTGAAAAAAATGTTCAGCAAGCCAATTATAACACTTTATTTAACCCTTCATATTTATTCAACAGGCCTTGCATTACAAAGCATCACACAAAACATTCTTTGACATGAATGAATGCTCCAAAATCATTCTTTTCTGAAAGGTTTTCTGAAATACAAATTAATGATCCTTTAATTCTGCATATTGTATTCTTTATACAATAATTCAGTTGGAAAAAATAATTTTGTATATCCTGTGTATTTTTCTTTAAAAAATAGTCTTGCTGAGTGCTGACATATACATGTAGCTGGATTCTAAATGTGAAGTCATCATTAAACAATAAGATTGATAGGTTATTCCAGAGAACAATTGTTCTGGGACAGGGTCTTCCAAAACAATGAAAAAAAACCTGTTCTTTATATTAGAAAAAACACTTGCGATGACTTATTATGTAATGCATGTGACCTCACATTGAGAATTCAGCCATACATTATATCAGCAAGTGACCAAATTATATTAGCGTTACTGAAGACTATTATAAAAAAAAAAAAAGTAAATCATTTTTAAAGTACACAGGAATGTACAACATGATTTTTCTAACAAAGGAAATATAGGTGTAACATAAAAGCACCATTACTTAGTATTTTAACAAACCTTTAAGTAGTATTTAAATAAAAGGCATGAGAGTGCTATGTATAAAATGAATATCAGTGAGTTTGTCTGTATCTTTTTACAAGGAATGGTTTGTTTTACACATTACCAGACATTGAGATTACTGGATTAAAACTATTTGTCAAAAGACAGCACACTGTCCAAATCTGATTAATGGAGCCGTGCATGGTCAGAGGAATCGCACTGTCAAAAATACGAAATTTCTTGACCTTGTTTATCGCCCTTTCGACATGGATTCTCTCTGCTGCTATTTGCTGTGTCTCAATGGTCTCATCTTCTTCAAACTGCTTCCTTTCTTTGAGGAAGGCAGGGATATTTAGTTTGACACCCATTGGCTTTAGCAAATCATCAATTGTGAAACCACGGTCTGCCATCACAACATCACCCTTTTGAAACAGCTTGGGATCCAGAAACCCACTCCGGATAACTATTTCTCTATCTGACATTGATCCAGGATACAGTTGACTTATGAATGTTATTGCACCACTAGGTGCGATACCCAGGAGTCCTTTGTAAGTTATATGATGCTTATAGTTTGACCAAAACATACTTTGGAGCATCAGAGAATCTGGGATCTGTGCAAATATTTCAGAACAATCAACAATGACCCTTGTATCTGGGTATTTGTCTCTAAAAGTTTGTGGCATTGTTTTGGAGATAATACTTTTACTTGGCCAAATAGGAAGTGAGCCAAGCTTAAAGTACATGAAATTAATCCATGTGATGAAGTATCTGCTAACACTTGACTCTGAAATGCTAAATAGGTATGCCAGATGCTTTACAGAAAAACCCTGCCTGAGTCTACAAAGGACCAAAATGAATTGTTCCTTGGGTGAAAGCTGTAATGTTCTCCCAGGTTTATTATGAGTTTTGTGTGAAGCTGAATAGCTGTGGTCCAAGACCATGGCTGATGGAGGCTGGTATACTGAACAGGAAGGCTCACTTTCTCTATTTGCAGTATGTGTTATGACATTCTCACAACTCTCACCTGGGTTCAAAAAAGACAACATGGCTAAAACCAAAGAGTAAGTGGGAAATCCAGTGTAGTGTTTTGTTAAGGAATCATCTCCCTCAAGACTATTAACAAACTTATTTCGTTCATTCTGTTCAGTTAGAGAATTTACCATCCTCTTCAGTCTTTGTACTGACTCCTTAAGTTCTGTCACATCATTTGACTGTTCATTCTCCTTGATTTGATTCACCTGAACATCATTCTCCATTGTATCAGATAATGACTCATCCTCATTCATCGGTTCATCATCATTTGTTGTCTGTTCATCGGCTACCCCACATGAAGTTGAGGGACCTTCAAAGGTCGATCTATGAAGAACTCTGCGTTTTTTCGGTGAAGAACTGTCAGAGAGTACATCTTTTGGCTCAGCACCTGGCTTCAGTCTCCATACTCCATTGAGGGTTCTCTTGATGTCAGTATCATTAAAGTGCACATTGCAAATCTGGGTAGACTTACTGACAAAGAATCCGTCTCGACCATGATCCCTTTTGATTTTTGTGCACCATCGGTCTCGGAGTTTGCGATCAGTGGGAAAGCAGAAAAAATGAAACTGTGACCTTGACAAGTCTTTGTTATAAAAACGATTGCTGCACCCATATGCGGCACATTCAACTCCTCTGCTGGATGGCATGGCGAAACAAAGCACCTGCAAAACAAAAGTATACTTGATTTATACAACTTATTCATAAAACAGAGCCATCCCTCAAATCAGTTCTATTATTAGTAATCTGTATTATTAGCTTGGGATTCACAACACTTTTTCATGACATGGTTTAAAGATGTTTTTAATACATGTAGCTAGTTTGACGTCAAAGAGCAAAGTGAACCTTTTAAAAAATGCTTCAAAAAATTAAGGAAATTATTTTGTCAAACTTCTAGCTGGATATTCATGATACAAATTTGATTTGTTATATATAATCCTAATTTATTAACTTAAAGGACATTCCGAAATGCAAATGTGGAATTTGGGGCTATTCTACCCCAAGTGTGCCACATACACTGTACTAGACCGAGTGTAAGAAACACCCTGCGAACTTGTGCCCAATTTCCGGACGTCAATGTTATTATTTTTCGGGCCAAATTCTGACACTAAGAAACCCACACAGAGGTTATTAACTTGGTAGAAGTACCAGACCAGTTTCAAACAAATGAAAAACAAGTATTTCAACAAAGACTTTTGGCAAAACTGCCTCCGCAAAACTTGGGGTAGACAGGGCCAGGGTTGAAGCACCATGTTTTAACATGCACGCCGTGTGTGCAGCACGGCTACATCATTCATAAATCGTTAGCATATTTTCACTCAAAATCTGCAATTGTAAAAATTTTGCAGCCTGGCTTTTCCTCCATTAAACTTACCTGTGCTTGGCTTCTACCTCAACACGCTAAAATCGTATTTCGTTCTTGTATTTGGGTGTAATCTCACACGAAAGTTGTACTTCGGTCTGTAGCGGGAGCAGACACCATAAGTGTTAACGTTACAGCGGAGTTGTTGTGACACAGTGAGCCTCGTTTTCAAACCCGGAAGTGCGCAGATCGACGCTAAACTCGTCGTTTCGGGATTCCTCTATTGGTTGAGGAGTTGGCAAAATTGATAAACGGAGCAGGAAGCATAGACCTCCAAACAGTACTGGATCTTGGCACAGATGCACTAGCGCTGCTAGGGCACACTAACCGCTTGTTGAACTTGAGAAGACGAGATGCCATGAAAAATGATCTAAAGCACGATTATCTACATTTGTGCTCGAATACGGTGCCGTTTACCGACAATCTTTTTGGTGACGATGTCACAAAAATGGTCAAAGACATACAAGAGGTTAACAAAGCAGGCCACACAATTGGGACTCAGTATCGAGGTGCAAGCCGCATGATGAGATCAAGGGCTCGTGGTATGAGATATAGAGGCCGAGGGCGTGGACAGTCCAGACGACCATACTTTTCGGATAATTCAAAAAACTCATACAGAAATCCCAAGACTCAGGCAAACCTGCACAAACAACCTCAGAAGTAAAATCGGTGAGTACTTTAAGTTGTATGCATACATTTATACCCGATGGTAACTTCGAGGCGGGTAGATTGAAACTGTTTGAGTCAAACTGGCGAAAAATAACATCAGACGAGAGATTGATAGATATCGCCTTACATGCTCATATTGAATTTCGTGGTAACAGACCCCCCGTTCAAAGCAAACTGCAAACATTTATTAATTGCAGTAAATTAGAACAAGCAGCTATCGATAAAGAAATTACAGCCTTGCTAGCTAAAAAGGTAATTAAACATTCATAGCACTGTAAAGGTGAATTTGTATCGCCCATTTTTGTGCGACCGAAAAAGGATGGGTCATTTAGAATGATCCTTAACCTTAAAAAGCTTAATGAACGGGTCGAGTATCACCATTTCAAAATGGACACTTTTGAAACAGCCTTACGGCTTATCACACCTGGCTGTTTTATAGCATCTATTGACCTTAAAGATGCATACTACTCTGTCCCGATAGCAGATGAACACCAAAAGTATCTTAAGTTTGAGTGGAAACAAAAGTTGTTTCAATATACTTGCCTTCCGAACGGTTTGGCATCGGCCCCTCGCATGTTCACTAAACTCATGAAACCAGTCTATGCTACTTTACGGCAACAAGGACATATTAATATGGGCTATATTGATGACTCTTTACTGATAGGTAACTCAGTCGAAGAATGCCAAGCAAACATCAACTTTACATTGGCTTTGTTCAATGATCTTGGCTTTATATATCACCCTGTGAAATCAATACTAATGCCTACGCATAAACTCAAGTTCCTTGGGTTTGATATAGACTCTGAAACCATGACGGTTGTACTACCAATACAAAAAGTGAACAACTTAATACAAGAATGTAAGAAATTACATCGCTCAGATTGTGTAACAATAAGATCTGTGGCCAAAGTTGTTGGCCTCATTATTTCCTGCTTACCAGGGGTGGAAATTGGACATCTTTTTTACAGATCCTTAGAAATGGCAAAGATCCAAGCCTTGAAATTAAACAAAGGAAATTTTGAATATTTAATGGCCGTAACACAGGAAATGAGAGATGACTTGAATTGGTGGATTTTACATTTGCCTGAACAAAAACGTCACATTAATAGAGAGAACCCTGACATTACAATATCTTCGGATGCCTCAACTGTTGGTTGGGGAGGCATATGTGAAGGGGAAAGATGTGGGGGTAGGTGGACAGCTAGTGAAGCTGCACACCACATAAATTACTTGGAAATATTGGGAGCCTTCTTTGCTCTGAGGTCGTTTGCTGCTAAAATTAATCATAAACATATAAAACTTATGGTTGACAACAGCACGGCCGTTGCCTATATAAATAATATGGGAGGTGTGCGATCCAAGGCGTGCAATGAAATCGCTAAAGCACTCTGGCTATGGGCTATAGAAAACAATGTATGGTTAACCGTGACTTATATTCCAGGACTTCTCAATGTTGAGGCTGATCAAGAGTCAAGACATTTCCATGAGAAAACTGAATGGAAACTTGATCCATTTATGTTCACGTTAATAACCAGCCAGTTTGGGTCTCCAGACATAGACTTGTTTGCCTCTAGATTGAATAAACAAATTGGAAAATTTGTTTCATGGCGACCTGACCCAGATGCATCATATGTTGATGCATTCACTATTGACTGGAACTCATTTTTGTTTTATGCCTTTCCTCCATTTAGTATTTTGGGGAGAGTCCTTCAGAAGGTTGCACTGGACAAGGCAACGGGCATCATTGTGGCCCCACTATGGACATCACAACCATGGTTCGCCCAAATGCTTCAAATGTTAGTGAACAACCCGATAATTCTGCCGAAGACAGACACCTTATTACAATTGCCTCAATCAACACAACAGCATCCACTTCGAAAGAAAATGAGGATGATTGCCTGCCATGTATCCGGCGATCGCTTGAAAAGCGAAATGTATCACCGGAAGCAACCTCTATCATCATGGCATCATGGCGAGATAGCACAAAGAAACAATACAGGACTTATACACAGAGATGGGTGCAGTTTTGTAATAAAATCAAAGCAGATTACTTGCATCCAAATATAAACCATGTTTTGGAGTACCTGACTGAGTTGTTTCATACTGGATTAGGTCACAGTGCCCTCAATACGGCTAGATCTGCACTTTCCGCATTATGCTCGACAGACAACAGCATAACTATTGGTGCACATCCGCTAGTCACAAGATTTATGAAAGGGGTATATAACCTGAGGCCTACCCGTTCGAGATATAATCATAATATCTGGGATGTAAATAAAGTGCTTGAACATCTGAAGACTTGGTCTCCGTTGCAAGATTTAACTCTTAAAACTCTTACACTCAAGCTTGTTATGCTGATTGCTTTGGTAACGGCCTCCAGAGGACAGTCGTTAAAATTATTAAATTTGAATAATTTAACAGCTACCGATGATTCTTTTACTTTTAATTTCAATACCTTGCTCAAACAGAGCAGACCTGGATATGTTAATCCAAGTGCAAGATTACTTCCATATACACCAGATAAGAGACTGTGTGTGTGTGATACAATGACCGAATACTTATCTCGTACGAAGAAGATTCGAGATCCTACAGAAGGTCAACTTTTCATTAGTTATGTGAAACCGTTTAAGGCAGTATCAAAAGCAACGATAAGTAGATGGATACATGAAGTGATGGGTTTGGCAGGAATAGACACTGACCAGTTTAAACCTCACAGTGTGAGGGCAGCAGCTACATCTAAAGCTAAAGAAAGAGCTGTACCCATACATCATATCCTGCAAACAGCTGGCTGGAGAACACAGTGTACCTTTGCTAAATTTTATGATAAACCCATTCAAAATATAAACACATTTGCTGATAGTATTCTAAGTAACACCTAAATTAAATAGCATATGTAACAATACCGCTGTTTGAGTAATGTTAAGTATATACTTTACAATGTAATACCACTGAGCCTAAGATGAATGTATAATGAGACAATAAATGAGAAGGATTTAACAAGTTGAAATTTGGTTTGACTCTCTCATACACCTTTTGGTTTTGAAATCTCATGTGGTCACTGAAGTGTGACTGATGACGTAATAGAATCCATAATTAAACGAGACTTCCCTGGAAGTTGAAGTTTGATTGAGATTCTATGTAGTCATCAGGAACACGAAAGGGATCACATGCCCTCCCAACAGAGGAATAACCCACCCTGTTTCGTGGGTTGACTTAATTCATTAGGTGTACTCGTTCGTATACTTTAAACACTGAAGCTACACGGTCCGTGGTGCAATCTCATGTGATCCCTTTCGTGTTCTTGATGACTACATAGAATCTCAATCAAACTTCAACTTCCAGGGAAGTCTCGTTTAATTTATGGATTATTCTTGCGGCGTCTGGAACACAAACACCATGCTGAACTTGCTGCTGAGTATTCCCTACATAGTACATTACAGAGCACGAGGAGGGTCTGTACTTTACGCCGATCACACAAAACTTTCGTGTGCAACAGCCTGCGACCTAAACATGCATAATGCATTTTGTAACTGACCAATCGGGACGCTTCGCTGTAGCTCCCTATTGAGCGTGTGGTACGGGAAAAAAATCGCTTCCGGGGGGGGGGGGGGTGTGACCACCATACGGTAAATTAACGTGGGCTGGAGGAGTTTATTCAAAAGAGGGCGCTATCAGAAGGAGTTAGGGGCGCACAACACTAAATAGGCTCCAATAGTAACCAATGCTAAATGCTAAATATTAAAAAATACTAAAAAAAGGTACTTAAAAGTCTCTCAGCCTCTAGAAAACAAATCAAATATATTTTCTGACAACCGGACTTCATTTTTCTTTTAAATTTTTAGTAGGTTAGCCGTTGAGAGTTTTTGCTAGGCTGACCCAAAATAAAAATACCCCTGAACGAGTAGGCCAGAGTTCATCTTTGAAAAATGACCCTACACTGTTTAGCAAAATAGGGTCATTTTTAGAGGGCCAGTCTACCAAAAATGCTCCAGGATGAAAGTTAACAATACCATAAGGGGAACAATATTGGACCATTTTTTAACAATCCATAAAGGCAGGGACCTTCAAATTTTTGATTTACCGAAAAAGTTGTGGATTTACATTTTTGTTAATGAGGCTCAGCGCATGGATTTCTCTCTATTTAGCCTTGCGAAATTTCAAATAGGCAAAGGAATCACACAGTTTTGGAAAGCAATTTCTTTGGATGATTTCAGCTTTAAAACTTTGAAATTCTTGGGTTAAAAAGTGACCGCGGTCGTCTGGCCTAAACGTTCCATCGTGCACATTTATATGTTACTTGTACAATTTCCAAGACTTGCTAGAACTCCTTACTGCCATTCTTCAGCCACTCTGGAAATTTTTCACAGATTTCGAACAAGAAAAGTCTCCATCGAATAAACTAAAATGCATCCGACCAGTTTCATGACAGTGTCACCTGCACGGGATAGCCCCACCATAGGCGTTTGTGCAGTACTGATACAGACAGATACAGATACAATCATCGTGTTCCGTACCGCCATTTCCTATGGAGGACGTCGTGTATGTTTACAATTAATACTCACGATAGGTCACGTGACGCGGGTCGCGCAATCGGTCTATAAGCTTGGACGTAAAACTGGTCAAATATTAAATAATGTAATTCTACAAATAAATTATAATGATACGCTGAATGTTGCACAGAATACTAGACCAAAAAAACCTGTTTGATGAAGTCCTCTTGTCGATGCAGGAATACCAAAACACTAAATGGTGAACATCACATCCCTCGTATAACGACAATAATATTAAAAGCGCGAAATCGCCACGTCACGGTCTGGGAGAAGGGAACTTGGAGGAAGAAGATCGGAACTAAAAAAAATACATGATTCGATGTGAAATTTGTTGTGACATCGTTGTCAGAGTCTCTTTTCTTCAAAAGGTGGAAAAGTAAAACTAACTTGCTCTGGTCAGACACATGACGAACAGTTGAAGTATGAGTGTTTTTTATTATCATCAAGCAATGAGATTATTGTCTGTACTAGCTCTGAAGCGACTATTTCATTATCGACTGTTGGTGGCGCCGTTTTTGTTGTCGCTTTTGCGGACAGCAGTCGGTTCCCTGCACATTCACGCTTTTTAGGCTAAACGCTTTGGGTATGTAGGAGGGTACCAATCAATGGCCGGAGTTCGACGACTGACTTATGACTTTGTTTACAGCCGGGCCAACAGCCACGCACAAGGTCAAGCAACGAAACAGTAAGTTTTGAAGTTAGATACATCGTATTTTATCATCATGTTGTCTAATATTAATAACACTATAACGTGACTAATGGGCTAAAGTGAAGGCTTTCCTCATCAAATAGTTTCCTAGGTTGCAAGTAAGTCTGGGAGGTTTTTTGTTTTATTTAGCTTTTAAATTAAGTTAACAATCTGATGAACTTGGTTAGACGGTAGACCCAGTAACTGGGGCGCTGTACTCCTTTTTTGAGATTTTTGACATTATCTGTCGTACTAGCGCCCCAGTCCGTGGTATATATGGAAAGTGCTCCGATTCGGAGTCCGAAGCGGTTTTTTTCTGAATCAGTTACAAAGTTGTCAAAATTGCAACAAGGACTCCACAGAATTGCTTGAAAATCGCCTACTGGCTTCTCCAAGTATCTACGGTGAAATAAAATGCAGTTAATTGTACTCACGATCATTTTTGGTCCTCCAAATCGATGATTTTTAGCCCACTATCACGCATATATCAAATTTGCCGTTAGAATCGCCATTTTGAATGTGATACTCAACGACCGTTTCCTTATGTCTAAAACGCTGCGAGGATTGCGTGTTCGCTGAGGCCCTGACTTTCATATTGTTTTCCACGCAGTCAACGCAGGATACCAGGCTGTGTGTAGCGCCAATGTTCACTGATGCCCTGACATTCATATTGATTTGCGCAGTCAACGCTGGATACCAGGCTACACAGCTGGTATCCTGCATTGACTGCGCAAATCAATATGAATGTCAGGGCATCAGTGAACATTGGCGCTACACACAGCCTGGTATCCTGCGTTGACTGCGTGGAAAACAATATGAAAGTCAGGGCCTCAGCGAACACGCAATCCTCGCAGCGTTTTAGACATAAGGAAACGGTCGTTGAGTATCACATTCAAAATGGCGATTCTAACGGCAAATTTGATATATGCGTGATAGTGGGCTAAAAATCATCGATTTGGAGGACCAAAAATGATCGTGAGTACAATTAACTGCATTTTATTTCACCGTAGATACTTGGAGAAGCCAGTAGGCGATTTTCAAGCAATTCTGTGGAGTCCTTGTTGCAATTTTGACAACTTTGTAACTGATTCAGAAAAAAACCGCTTCGGACTCCGAATCGGAGCACTTTCCATATATACCACGGACTGGGGCGCTAGTACGACAGATAATGTCAAAAATCTCAAAAAAGGAGTACAGCGCCCCAGTTACTGGGTCTAGTTAGACGGCTAAAATGCCGTGGTTCCGCAGCATGCAATGGGACTAGAACTAGAATAGATGAAGTAGAAAACCATGATAAACGCCTAGCCCGGGGACGACTGTCGGAGTTCATACAATTACGAGTCGACGGTCGAACAAGTCAACTTGAGACAGGTAGTCGGTTGAGACAAGTCGTCCCTTGAGACAACTCGGCGGTCGCATCCAATCATTGAACTGTAAGACAAGTTGACAATTGACCAAGTCGGCTGTTCAGTTAATGGAGCCGTGCTTTGCATGCTAACCTTGGATAGTTCTCGGGGTTAATGGGCCCTTTGTGTTCCGGTTGGCTAATATGTTTTCCTCCTTGAAAAATTTTCCCCCTTTTTTTAACAGATTCCCTTTTTTGGAATCAATTAAAAAAAAAAAAAAAAAATCCCCATTGAAAATCTTAATGACAGCGGCAATTTCATACTGCATGAGCACATTTGCAAAACCCTGGAAGGTTAGGCCGGCAGGCAGGCCGACCACCAGGCACCTGCCAGCATGGGTAGTATACGACTACTCCTAGAACTATGAGGTTCGTTCCGCTATCGTGGAACGAACCTCATAGTTCTAGGAGTAGTATACGGCCAGACAAGACCGCCACGTCACGGTCGCACGCATACACGGCCATACTACATGAAACTCGCAACGTAACCATGAACAAGATCTTAATGCCATCCATCCTACATGCCAGATATGACTTTTCTGCAGCCCCCTCGCAAAAAGAGAAGTGGGAACAGCGGTCGGAATTTCTGACGGTCTTACCGTTGACTTGTCTCATCTGCATAGTTGACTTGTCTTGACTCTCGAGTTGTCTGAACCGTTGACTTGTCTCAACGGACGACATTCTCAATGGACGAGTTGTCTCGAGTCAACTTGTCTGACATTCCTTGCGTCTCCATTGCACTGCCGCCACTGACACTGTGGATATAATTTGCTTCCTTACAATGTGAACAAAATTACATTGAGTAGTTTTCTCTTATTTTTACCCGATGTTGAAAGCTGAAAGGGTGCTGAAAATCCGTCCATAAAATCATTTTATTTTCTAATCTCAGTAACTGGGGCACTATACTCCTTTCTAGTTTTTTAACATTTTGACCTTGACGGTCGGACTAACACCCCAGGGAAACATAGGTGTATCTGCTGTGAAGAAGTCGCTTAGCCATGAATGTGTGATACCCTGTTCCAAAAAGTTGCCCAAATTCTGACAAAGACTCAACAAAATTACTGCAAAATCACCTTTGATATCTTGAGAAGCCAGCAGGTGATTTTCCAGCATTTTTGTTGAGGGACAGACAGCTACTTCTGTACTTCTCCCCATTGTCCAAGAGTAGAATGCCACTAAAATGAACACTGCGGGATCCATGAATTTTTTAGGCATAACGGTCATTCGGCTCCCCAAACGCAGGCGAATTCCAAGATGGTGTAGTGATTATAATGCAAGGCAAGTGTACAGTGCGCACAAGAACAGGTGTGTACGTGTATAGCTGTGTTACATCGCATACGCGTACATGCGTGTGTACGCTAAAAAATCTTCGATAATAATATTTTGGGAAAGAAATTCGTTTGGGTGTGATTAAAAAGAATTTTGGAAGTTGTCTTTTGACAGAGAATGAGGGAAGACGTGTAATTGTAGCACAGCTGTGTATGTGAAAAAGTCCAAAGACGTTTTGTAACATCTCACCACTGAAGTGTGATCACTGTTTCATCGGTACTCTACAAGACTGAATTCCCCTCCTTCACTTCACACGTAGTTTCCCGGGATCCGTTCCTGAACTGACAACTTTACAATGGCATCCATGAACAGCGAGCCATTTAGAATATAGAATATTTAGAATATGTTCAATACATCAATACAGATTGTTCAATTCAAGACCATAGGCCTATGTTCTCACTTTTTTCAAATGGCTATTCAAAAACTTAGAAAGAAACAAACCAGACAAAATTCATTTAAGTTCTTCCATGTTTTTCAGAATTTACTTAATTTAAATGTATTTATAAATATTTTTGTCTATTCAGGTCATTGCATGCAGATGTTTGCAGGACTCAAAACTGGACAGAGACAATTCCGTTGACAACTTCTCATTCCTGCTTCCAAAACAGACTGGTAGTGTACACGGTATAGGACCTACCCATTGTCAAGTGGATTGTACATGATTGGACTTATTCCAGATTGAGATTTAAAAAAAAGGGATCTGATGTTCACACATATCAATATCTTTGTAAGCAATGAAACACTTCCATAGCCTGTGGTTGAAACTCACTTTGCACATGCGTGCACTTTAAGAAATACAAATTATCCACCAACAAAATTGTAAGAACTGTAAAAA
The DNA here is from genome assembly GCA_911728455.2 of Marthasterias glacialis. Lineage (NCBI taxonomy): Eukaryota > Metazoa > Echinodermata > Asteroidea > Forcipulatida > Asteriidae > Marthasterias > Marthasterias glacialis. The sequence goes on from OU452230.1 coordinate 5,001,339, forward strand.
CTGGGCAAGTTACGCCAAAGTGTCTCGGTTAGTCTTCCAATCTGTCATGAGCTTCCAAACACATTTGATTGGCCCTTGCAAGAAACTCCTGAACTACATGATACAAACAAACAACTTTTAGGGCCTTACTGCAGTGTAGTTGGTGCTATTGTGTTGGAGGCCTGGGTGGAAGGATTGTCACCACCTCCCATACTGTTCCAGCTAGTCATGCTTTGTGAGTTGTAGCCACAAGATCATCAGAGACAATGTTCAAGAAACTGAAGAAAGGACGGGATAAGGAGGTAAGATTTTTGAAACTTTTTAACATGTTTACACTCTTTTATCAGCACTTGTTTGAAACTAATGAGCTCAAACTTTCAGTGTTGTGATAAAACTAAGAGCCAACGGCAGTAGCTTATATTGTAAACCCGATACCCACTTCACAAGTGAGAAATAATTTTAGTCAAATCTGCTATTGCGAAGTACATCAATATCCCATGCTTATCGTTAAAATGATAGGCATCAACATGTTATGCAAAAAATAGTTGAAAGAAAAATGCTACACATAGTGACATATAAACCCTCAAGTAGCCTATTGACCCATTTCACCTGACGTCGTCATCACAATAATCTTGCGCCATTTTGGGAGTCAATGTCACTGAGTTCTTCAGTAAAGAGCGCATTTTAGGAGACGCGGCATTTACTTGTAAACCTATAGTTGACCACCAAAATGGTGAGCGTGGCACAGTCAGCGCATGTGACGTGCGTGCAAGGGGTCAATAGGAAGATCGCGTAATAAAAAAAAACGTTAAAGTTAATTAATTAATTTAGAATGGAGTCTATGATGTCTGGCTTTGTGCATCTGTATTTTAAGCATCTATAGGCCTAATGATGAAATCTTATTAAGGCATAATGAGAGATGCACTGTATTGTCACCTTGTTGAAGCAGCAGTTGTGCCTATTTACATCATGTATGAGTCGGATTTGAAACTTTGCATGGTGGAAATATTGAATCTGGAAAAAGTATACATCGATCTCGTATTCTATTCAAATGGCACACTTTGTCCAAGCAGTGAGCATTAAACTTAAGTGTCATTAGCTTTCGAGTGTCCAAACTCTACATACAGGGGTATGTACATTTGTACGATGTAGCTTGTACAAAAGCTTATTTGCTGAATGGTTTATACGTTTACAGAAAGTTAGGCCTGTAGGGGGGCCTGCAATGTGTGATTACCCCAAAGTAAAAACCTCTGAACAGCTGAAAGGCAAACAAAGAACTCTCCAAAATCCCTAATGACCTCATTTTAATTATATCACCCTTCTTAACTCTTTCACTATGACACGCCGCTCTCAGTGGCTCAGTGAATGAGTTTATGCCCCGCTGAACCGCCGCCAGCGGTTCAAAAATAAATAAAATATGAAACAATTCCGTCACAGCTGGTACATTTTATTCCGTGGTGAAAGAGTTAAACGATTAGAACATTAGTGCAGTTAGTTCCACAATAAATTGCACCTTTTTGTCATAGTCTCTTATACCAAATCAATAATGAGGGATGATGTTTGAGGAGGAAGATTTTAAGTACATGTAGTGTGGTGCTCTTGATGGGATGGTATTGATTGCTGAAACGTGAAGTGGGATCTCCTAAGGTTTGGCTTTAATTTATCACTTGTGGATGACAAGAGCTTTTCCTAATTGTACAAAAGTTCGGTTTGATGTGTGAAAAATTGATCAATTGATCAATTGGGTGGATTGTGTGGTTTATTCCAACATGACATTTTTTAATCTTGTGACTTTAAAAAACAAATGCTCCACAAGTACAATGTACATAAGGTTCTGGCAAAAGATTGCTTGATAGGTTTAAATATGGTCACCATTTATTCGTTGTGTGCCCGGAAGAATTCAATTAATTGTAGTTGTAGACCCTAAATAGTGTATTTGTTATACGTCCCTTTTTCAAGTGCACGACGAATTAATGGTGAACATATTTAAATATATCAAGCAAGCTTTTGCCAGAATCGCATGTACATTGTACTTACAAGTCGAACATATTTGTTTTTATAGTCAAGATTAAATGTCATTATGGAATAAACCAAGACTTGAATTTCGTTGAAGTGTCAATGAAAGTGTGTGTTCGTGCAGTGTTGGTCCTTTACTTCAGCTTTGCAAACTGACACCTTATTCTAATATTTCTTAAACTTTAATCCCAGGGTAAATATTTCCCCCCCCCCCCAAAAAAAAAGGACACTGCTTACTAAGTACATTAATTTGTCTGGATACCTGTAAATGAATACACCAACTGGCGTCCAAATTGTATCAGCCTCTTACAGGACTAACAATAGTCAGGTAAATCCTTTGTTTGCACTCGGTCCAAAATGGGATTGATTTATGGGCAGTGGAAACAACGCTTTAAAAGAGGCCTTCAGACAATGTAGGCCTACACGTTCAGCAAATAAAAAAAGACTCTTGTAGTTATTGTACGATTGCTTAGAAATGGATTAATGAAAGTTAGTGCATGTTGAGTTAAAGTGGATTGTAGCTGAGTGTTTTGTCTGTTTTACTCTTTTCCAATCAAACAATAAACCACAATAAACCGACTTGGAGTACATTTTTAAATCAATTTTGGGGTGAATCCCCGAATGTCTAAAGTTTCCAATCATGAGTAGACACCTAAGTGACACAAACTTCAAAAAGTACACTTTACAGGAGGCCTTCATGTACGTACAATGTACATGTAGGACATAAAATGTGTTTTAATAGAAAACCCCAAAACTATTTTTATTAAACTATACAAAACTGTCTTCCCGCGACCCCCCGCCTACTCCCCCTGCACAAAATTTATGTCATGTATTGAAAGAGGGGTTATCCTAGATACATATTCGGGATATCTACATGTACATCTGTGCATTTGCATCAGTATGAATACTTTCTGTTGTTCCTTTTACTTAATACTCTCTTGTAGACTAAGCACACAAAATAAATGTGAGGACACTGAAATACGAAGGGATCCAATGTGAGGGCAGCATTGTTCCCATTGTGTTCCTTTGTTCTGCATGTCCCCACTATGATTACAATACCGTGACATCTAAGAACTGTACCCAGTATGCAGTCCCATCAAAGTGTGTTAATAGGCCCTACCCCCCCCCCCAACAACAAAGAAATAGATTCAGCAGTGGGAGTGTCATGTCAAGATGACTTCTTCGTCTAGCCTGGGGACATAAACCAATTATTTCAGGAGCCTCAAGGAGCACTCGGTGTGTAATGAGGTGGAAAATGGGTGACCATGTAGAGATGTTCTCTTGTCAGGGTAAAAGAGCCACAGTCGATGGATGATAACTGATCTCCAACAATAGCAACTGCATCTTGGTGATCAATATATTGGCTTGACAGAGCATTAACAGTGCTTAAACGATTCTGGTCCAAACAAAAAAGTGTCAGTCGCTGTCAATATTTTTCTTTTCATCTAGGATTTTGACTTTCTTGAGCCTGAAGATCTACCTTTGAAAGGCATATTTAGATGTGCCTTTTATACGCAGAAAAATATGGTACATGTTTTTGTAGGCCTTTATGTATGAGCTAGCTTTACTGCTCAATGTAGTATTTCACCCCGAACATGCAATGTTTTGAATACTACATGTATTTCACCACAAACATGCATTAGGTATCTTTGCATACTGCACACCAATACATGTAGTTCAGACTGTTCATATTTTTGTGTACATTCCTGCTCCTGTAAATTTGTATTTTGAAAATTCTGCTTTTCAATGTCTGTTTACAAACTTTCTTTGTGAATTACTGTAAAACATGGTACATGTACATTGCAGTACTTATTGTACATAAGTGTACATTAAGAGCAGTTACATGTACACCATGAACAATCTCACTCGCAAAGTTTGATGGGGGAGAGATTCGGAGTGGGAATGGGATGGAGGCAGTAGTGTGTACCTACAATACATGTACATTGTAGTGTTCTGTTCATTATACTTTTTCATATATTCGTGTTATTATTAAATCATGTACAACAGGCATGAGATTTCTCAGGATTTTCTCAAAATCTCCTTGAGCCTTGAAATTTTCTTGAAAGAAGTGAAGCAATCACCAAAGGGAGAAAGAAATAGTCTACATTGTGTCCAAACCTGTAGTTTTTTGTCTTTCTGGTGATGTACAGAATCTGTAAACCTCCTGAATTGTACTATCTGGGAGCTTCTGGGTCTAGAATAGGGTGAACCCAGGCCTGCAAGCCATTTTCAGGAAATTTCACAATTGGTAAATCTAATCCCTGGTACAAATTTGTATAGTAATACCACGAAGCAATATTTTTCTTGGATTGTCACACAGGGTGTGTTACTCTATAATCTGTCTTGTGAGGTTCCATGTACATAAGACTCTCTCTATGAGCTGTGGTGGTTCTGAAAAGAACCGATGGTGCGTTGTCAAATCACCAGATCTTTTCAGAACCTCCAAACCTCATAGAGAGAGCGTAGAGAGTTTTAAGTACATGGTGTCTCCGCAAACCTCACTAGATTGTAATCCCACCATGCAAAGTTTCAAGTCTACTTCTAAAATCTGTACCAACCCTTACAGAGCAGGCAGTTTGGGCTAGCGTATGGCCTCAATCCTCCCATATCCTCTTCTCCTAAAACCCTATGTCACTCCACACCAAATTGTTTGGACTTGTTAGACTATAGAGAAAGGAACAGTCCACTATAGAGAAAGGACCAGTCCTTTCTCTATGGTTAGACTAAGGCGTCTGGGATAAGATTGGAATGTCTGACCCTGCCCTGTTTGTTTTTTGGGCCTACCTGCCCCCAGTCCTGAATCCTTCACTTTGGCAATTCCAGGCCTGATACTTCATGAAGGTAGCGGAGGCAATTGCCCCCATTACATGTACCTCTGGTGATTGCCTTGGTGCCCTTGAAATGTTCCAGTTGTTGCCAATAGAAAGTTACCATCTCCTCATAGGGGTACCCTTTATCAAGAACAAAATGCCTTGGTGCCCTTGCACTTTCAAGAACAAAGCATTCAGGCTTGCAATTCGATAGAACTACATGTAAGAAGGATTTGGGGCTGTAAGGGTTAAAATAAAATTTGCATTTATTTAGTAAGATGATTTGTGTTAATTTTGTCTTCTTTCCGGAAAGGAAAAAAGAGAACAGTGTGAGTGACAACGGTTTGTCTGTGCACGTAAACTGTGTACCATACTTATAAAAATGTGGTTGTACACTGCCTTTAACATTTGCATTATAATTAATGTTCTGCAGGGAGAATGGGGCAAGAACGATGACAAGCTGATCCAGGCTGTGGAAGCTGGGGATATCGAGAAGCTCCAAGCAGCCCTAGCCAAGAAGGGAACTTCCCCAATCAAGATGGACCCGGATGGAAGAGTCCCGTAAGACACACCATTGAATGATTAAATTTATTGGTTATTATTATTATCTGGTAATGAAACCAAGGATGCCTCATAAGTGAACTTAATCACTGTAGCTCTCAAGCCTGAGGAAACCTGTAGATAAGGGTGCTTGCCATGTGAACCAGAAACACCGGGGTAAACCCCTACTCTTCCACGATAAGTGTTCTGGGTTATTTTACGTGCACTACCCATCCTAGTACACGGGACCTACGGCTTAATGTCCCATCCGAAGGACAAAGCAATTAAATGGTAAAGTATCTTGCTCAAGGACACAAGTGCCGCGACCGGGATTCGAACCCACACTCTGCTGCCCACAACACCAGAACTTGAGTCCGGTGATCTTAACCGCTCGGCCACGGCACTCCAATTGTTGTTGAGGCAATGTTTTTGCCATTATTCGTCATTTCAAAAGCCTTCCATTATGTTTGCTTGCGTTCTGTGCATTGTGCAACATCTGTCATAGCTGTGGGTTGGCCTGATATTGTGCACAGGTTGATGTTATTAAGGTGAACTAACAGCTCAAATGGAAGGGCAAAACACAAACAGGAAACTGTTATTCTTCAAATCCTCAAGTTCCAGTTGCTTTGACTCATCCGTCTCCAACGAAATCATGGAGTTGACCAGTTTTCCATTTCACTGTTGATAACGTTCAATAATGAGCCAAGGAAAACTTGCTCGATACAAAGTACAAACATGTTGTATTAATTAATATCTTTATTTTGGTCTATACTCAGTCAGGTCTATCAAACATGTAAGGCCTTGTCACACAACGCAAAAAACCTCTGTGTGGCGCAGGTCCAACCCGTGTAGGTTTGACAGACCTTTTCACACTACAACATTTCAGTACAGTGTTGACCCGTGTACATGTAGAGTGCTCGATTCCGTGTCGAAACCAACCCTGCTCGGGAGGTGGTGGTTTGAGGGTTTTTGACCCGTGTAGTAGAATTACGTATGTATCAAGAAAGCTGATTTCGCGTCTGGCAGTGTGAAAGCAGAGCGGGTTTAAACCGTGTTGAAATTTAATGAAGTCAACACGACTTGGAAACTGTGTAGCTGTTGTTAGGGATCAGAGCTCAATAGTGTGAAAAAGCCTTTAGACTACATGATGGACTTTGTTTTGAAACACCTCATTCCTAAATTGCCCCCACATTCTTCAAAATCCGTTGCAATGTGTTACCTAATCAACATGATCAAAGCAGTTTTAGAGTTCCACATAATTTTGCTTTTTTTTTTTGTATGGAAAGAGGATGTTGTGACATTCGGGTGGTCTCGTGAAAAATTCCCTCCGCATTCAAGAATGCATGTATTAGGATGTAAGAAATTCCACTCAAGATATTTTTTGAGGAAAAGGAAGGAGCAGGTGGAGCAACTCCACACCTAAGTCAGAGTCTTGAGACATTTGCAGAGGGTAAAGCAGCACATGTGTTTTCTTAATTATTGATAAAATGTGGATCTTGACTGGAGGAAGAGAGGTTTTAACTGTAAATGATGACTCAGCATTCAGAGGAAGTACAGGGCACACTGTATGCAAGAAGAGGCCATTGCCCTCAAGGTGACAAATATTAAAGACAATGCACAGCAACGGTAACAAGTCCTTAGATATCTCCCTCTTTTAAGTGGTCTGCTAGCCTAGTGCTTAGCTAAAAATATCCAGGGACCAGTCAAATTTCTTTCCCAAGTGGTCTACATGTAGTTGTCTAGTTCACTGCTTTTCAAAACTACATGTACATTTCAACCACTATACATATGTACAAATAATGAATGCATGTGAGTGCATTGTTGCAGAAAGTCATTTAACCAGGTGAAATCTGGACTATTCGATTTCACGAGGCAAAGCCGAGTGAAATGAAAAAGCCAGATTTCACTGAGTGATTATAATTTGCAACAATGCACAAACAAAATGCATTCAATATTTGTTTCATGTACCTCACACATAGATACTTGTCATTTGATTTCTTTTTTCACAATAAACACAAAGTAAACATGGAAACTTGTCCACCCCACCATCTGACGAGACCTTGCCCCGTTTGGTCAAATGGGCGGGAGCGATTATTTTGGGATCGATGCTGCGACGTGAGCGTCGAAAATCAATGTACTCCGTCCAAAAACTAATGACGTAAGACACGCCAACGTTGAGGCAGTAAAAAGTACTGGGTTCTTCTATAGCAAGAAAGGATGAAATAATTATGGTTATGATTGAGAACCAGGACATAGACCACTGGGCCGAGACACTCCATTGTTGAAGATAAATTCATAAAAGTGACAATCTGTGTCTCTAAAGATTGAATTTAAGTCTTCAAGTTTTCAAAGGCACTTTAAACATGAATCAACAGCTTGGGCCATCGTTACACAAATAACTTGTAGCTGATAGTATACAAATATTGACTGCTTTGAGTGGCGTAGTAAAACTAGTCACTCGAGGTGATCCCCGGAGCAGCCTATCTTCCCGAGGCGGAGCCGAGGGAAGATAGGCGGCTCCGGGGATCACAGAGAGTGACTAGTTTTACTACGCCACGATATAAAGCAGTCAATATTTGTTTTATAACAACTGTGCGTATATCAGTCTTCAAACAACTCTATAAAATCTGATAGGAAATCTTGACAAAAAGAAAGAGGGGTACCACACTGCCTTCGTTCTCATATCGTATTTCAAATGCATGTATTATTTGATCGTTTCACAGGGTTCGAGGTTGTCGTTGGATAGTACCATTTAATAGTTCTTTTGGTCGGTGTGCAGTGTGATAGTAAAAATACACAACACCACGTGACGCACGTTCGGCCAATCAACAGAGAGTCAAAGGAAGAGGTGTTATAATCAGTAATATGGCTCCTCGATTGTGAGTTTCAGCAACCCCAGTTGAACTTGTACGTCTATCCCCCCACACAGCTAGGTGGCTGTTGTGCTTGCACTTCAGGCATTCTTAATCTCCGATGAATAATATATACTGAAACAAGAACAGAAAGAGCAGTCTTGACATCAGATTAAATACGCTCTGAATAGCACAGGGTGAGAAAGCATTGCTATAAATAGTTGCTGTTAGTTCAAGATTCTGGATGCATTGCTGGGTAAAAGCGCCTGTTAGTATTTTTAAGAGCAGCCTAACAAGGCTCCTCTGGTTGGTCTAGTCAGAGGATGTTTATGAGATGAGACATGGGGCTGCATTTATCTGGCGACTCTCTCTTATACATGTACTGTATTCATTATTAGACTGTCTGATTCAATTTCCCAAGTTATATAAGGGGCTGTCTGTCTGTCATCACTTGAAAGAAGTACATGTGTGGAGTAGTTTCTGAATCGCTTTTTATTTGACTGTAATTTTAAATTGAAAACGTTTTGTTTCCTCTGATACTTTCAGCAGTTATAAATTAAGACACAATTTAATCGGCTGGTTGTGATGACTTTTTTGATTAAATAAACCATTTATCTATCTACATGTATCTATCTATATATAGTACAGTACTCAGTACTGTATGTTTTGGAAAATATTGGTTTTTATACTTGACTGTTTTTTATACAGAGTACATATGATGCAATGTTTGATGCAGAGGCAAAAGAAATAAGTCTAATTTAATCATTTTCAAGAAGAATTATCGTGAACTTTAGATAGTCCCCTCCGCTGATGACAAATTTAAAGTGCAAGTGCTGGTGTTTTTAATAACAAAATGATCTAAGATCAATTATGTCCAAACATAACTGTGGAGTTACATGTACATGAGCAGGCCTCGAATTAACCCACGGCACCCACAGCAATTGCCACGGTGCCCCCTTCTTTTGCTGGGATGGTGCCCTTTGCAAAGTTTCAATACAAATTTACATTTTCTTCATAGAAGTGTCCCTTTTCCCAGGGGGAAAATTGCCGTGCCCCTTCATGGGCGAAGTTCAAGGCCTGCATATGAGCCATACCTAAAAGTCATGAAAGGTTTGAACCTAGAGACATTCTACAACTGATAAGGTGCTCTACTTATACACCGTAACTACTTTTCTGTCAGGCCTTGATCTTAACCAAGGCCACTGAGGCCATTGGCCTCATGCCCTGTCGAATTGGCCAGCATGCCCTTCAGAAAAATTACACTGTCACTACCAACTTGGCCAGTATGCCCTTTTACATTGTACAATTTCTCTGATTTGGCCAGCAAAGTCCTACCCCCTTTTTTCTTAAGATCAAGGCCTGCCAGATCATAATTTAGGTGTGATCACTTCCGACAAGTCCATGTTCAAATGAATGGAAAGGGCCCTCCTTTCTTGTCCCCCGCTGTGGAATGGATTCACAACTCAGGATGTACGATATTGTTCTTGTCTCAGACTGACTTTTTTCGGCGGAGTTAGTTTTAAATTTTGAATTTTCATCACCAGGTTTGGATACACGTTTGTCATTTTCTTGTACAATGGTTGTTTCTGTACTGTAGATTCAAATGAGCAGTACAGGTAATCTGTGTTGACGTATTCTGCAATAGAAGATGTAGACCTTTTTGAATTTCAGTGCATGGTGTTAACAAAAATGAGAATTACATTTTTAATTTTCAGACAAAATCTCTTTTATCATTAAGTTGAGTGGCAGATAATTTGGAAGCCATGATAATCAGTTGAAACTTGCAATGCCTCAATTCCTTACAACTTGCATTGTGTTCTAACTGTAGATCCCTCTTCCTTATTGACCCCCAGGTTACATCTGGCTGCAGAGCTAGGCCAGTTTGGCTGCCTGGATATTATGATTCAGCTTGGGACGACTGTTGCAGCAGCAGACAGTCAAGGTAACACCACTTAAGAGTCCTTGATTCCCTCTGCCTCCCTTTTTCACGGCCTCTGCTTGTGTTTTTTTTACAGGAAAGGTGCACGTTAATAAAAACAAATTGAAGTATGGGAAATATCCGTCATGTGGGTTTAAATATCTTCACAGAAAAGATTGCTGTCAATGGCTTGTGAGTGTGCCAAAAACAGTTGTTTATTTGTTTCGAGGGTAGTTATAGCTTCAACGCCTAGCGACTGTCTTGTCTGCATGATAGGTTGCACTTTCTTGAGTTCAACTGAAAAACGTGCATTATTCATTTCAATGATCACAACACATGTGTTATACCATGGTAATAGATTGTGAGTTTTTATTGGTCGAGAACCAGTCATGTGATGTGCTACAAAGGCACATACATCCGTGGCTCAGGGGAACATGAGTGATGTACCCCACGGGGTACATTACCTTGGTCGTGCCTACTGTTGGTCGTTTTCACCACTTGTACAATATTAGAAATAGCCCTGGGTATGAGGTTGTGTAATTTTCTGTAAAAGCGTTTAAATGTTCAAATAAACAACGAAATGCAATGTTCAACAATAACTGAATAAAGAAATGTAGGCAAATTTATTTCATTTGATAGTGTTTATTTCCCCCACCTGCAATCTGTTACCATGGTATAACAAAACAATTGTTGCACGCTTCCTCCTACCATGAACAAGAGACCAAAACCGTTTGGAATCACATTTTGAGTCCATTGCAATAATTTCTATTTTTTTTGGGATAGTCACTGTATGCATTTCTAGTAGACATTTTAACCTGGTTACAAAGAAGTTTATAGTTAGTCCACAAATTAGCATTGTGTATGTGAGCAAATGCTTGTCGATAAGCCCTGTTTTTTCAGCCAGACAAACCCAACAATTTCACAAGTTATCCAGGGTGAATGGTGATGACCACTTGAAGAGGCAACATTATGTATACATGTAACCAAAGCATCAACTTTAAACTGTACAGCTGTGGTGCATGTACATTTTAAGACAAATTAACAAGATTCTGCCATGTCTGCATGCGGAATGTGTGGCGAACTGTTTGTACACAGTATTTACACAATGTGTGTGCGATTGAAAATATAAATGTTCACAGATTTGCACATCAGTTTTTAACTATTTTCTTGTGACTCCGATGACTGATTGAGCTTGAACTTTCGCAGTTTTGTTATTTCATGTGTAATGTTGGATCACATAAAGAGTGGATACCTGGGGTAGACTTCACAAAGCGCTAGGACTAGTCTTATCTCGAATTAGGATGAGTAACTAGTCCTAACTGATATGACTTGCCATAACTTAGGACTAGTCCTAAGTTAGGACTAGTTTTGTGAAGTCCACCCTGGTCTCGAACAATTACTGATGTTGTCTGCTTGCTTTAAGCCACTGTACTCTACAGTGCTTTGGGTTCGTAAAACTAGCGTGTAATTCCAAGTGCCCCAATCTGACAGGATCTGTACCTGATGGATTGCAGAGATCACTCCGAGTCAAGGAAGGCTATAATTTCAATCTCTGATCCATTCAGGAAGGACCTGTTCCGTAGTTTACCTTAACGAGCCTGCAGTAGAGCAGATCGAGAAATCTGATTTGCAACTTTTGACTCCTGTTGCTGTTTCGACCATAACCTTTTCCCTGCACGCTGTTGCTTCGAGTGATGTGAACTTTAAGGCTTGACATTTGCAAAATGAAAGGCAGCGGGTTTTCGTAACTCTGGTTACCTCTGATAAGCTATTATTAAAACGGTGGCCATCGGCATTTGGGGAGAGTGATCGATTTTTGAAATGTCTTAATGTCAGTTCACTCGGTGTTTTTCAGTTTGCGGTTTCTGTTTGTTCTGAACATTCTAATATTGGAAAAAAAATGGCTACAATGTGTTCATGCATGAGTAAGTTCAGTCATTTAGGATTTAGATATACACACAAATCATTAACCTGTAACCTTTATAGCTTTATGTACAATTGTGCTGTGGTTGTGCAAAGTACATTGTGTACGAGTATGGTAAAAAAACTCGATAACTGCATGTAAAAATAATTCTAATTACCATTTTGGGATAAAAAATGATAAGTCTGTTTAAAAAAACAAAACAACAGACTGTCAAAATGTTTAAAGAATGTATACATTTAACTCCCGATACGGAAAGGTGACATCTGTGTTTTCTCAAGGTCACCCAAAAACCTAATGAATTTTTCTTGTTAACCCATTGTGTGACATTATTTTTGCTTACAGGCTACACAGTGTTACATTATGCAGCGATGGGCGGCCATACAGACTGTGTGCAACGTCTTGTTCAGGCTGGGGCACCGTTGAATGCCAAGGAAGTGACAGGGAAAACTGCACTGCATCTTGCTGGTGAGTGTTAAAAGTGTAACTGAATGTTATTGTGGTGGGCCACCCTCATGTACATGTAAAGGTGAACCAAGAGAAGGTCCTCATTGGTCCATCCTGTGCACCAGGTATACTTGGACTTACATTTCCATTGTTATGTAAGCATTTTACCTCTAAAGCCGACCTCAGGTCGACCTTGCGATGACACAGAACTGTCGGTTACTGACTTTTTTAGGAGGATCCTGTGCCCTGAGCTGAGACCACCGGGAACATATCAATCTCCAATTGTTTATGATCTGATAATTACTACGATGGCATCAGGCGTCTTTCGAAAAAGAAAAAATAAGTGGCAAGACTAGACAAATTTCAACTTCTGCAATATGTTCCTGACAGGTGGTAATCAGTCGCTGTCGACGTGTTTATAGTTGAGACGTCATGTCCATATAAGTTGCAGCTAGCCAATCAGCAGGCCGAATAGTAAGCAAAAAAATGGCGACCGCCAAATGGACTAGCAACTTTCAAATTATAAACAACATAATCTTCAATTACAGTCCTTTTAAAAGAAAAAATATTAATTAAATAAACAGTTGTCTCAAAACTCCGTCAAAATGTGGGCCGCCGTATTGAAAAAGTCACATGATCGCAATTAAGTCTACATCGATCGTTGGTGGATCCTGGGTGACATGAGCCTGGTTCTGTCAGGGTGTCGCTTGTTTCATGACATTCACACTCTTTATCAGTCATAGTGACCTGAGCGTTCATTTGCCCACTTGATGCTGACTGTTCCGTCCCAGTGCAAGCAAATCGCAGGTCGACCTGAGGGCGGCTTACATATTGCGGCAGGATGACATCAATGCCTTTAGGGCCATGTTTCACAAAGCAAGTTACGGGCAACTAGCTCCAGGCAATCTCCAAGAAGAAAGAGCATGCACAATTCAAGTTTCACTGAATTCTTGTAGATGAAAAATACATTGTTAGAAAAATGCATCTTGTGTCACCGAAGTGTTCTTATGAAAAAAATAAAATTAGCTGTAGCAAACTGCTTACCAACCACAAGGACCTGTTGTATAAATTCAAAAAATTGATAATAGCCTCACGTTTACAAGTCCCAGAATTTTTTTTCCAGGAGTTAGCTTTTGTCCAAAGATTTGAATAATTAATAATTTTTTTTGTTTTTGACACATTAAGTTCTTGGAGGCCACTCGGACTGTGTGAAGATTCTCCTGAAGGCACGAGCCTCTGTAGACACATCAGAAGAAGTAAGAAACTCACCATAAAGACAGTGGTGTTCATTGTAAATTTTCATTTGATACAATTATGTTGTTTTCAGTCATATTAAAGCACTTGTTTGCACACATAAGGATTCTTCTTTTGCCAAGTTTCATATTAGTGCTTTATACCACAATTGAAAAATTTACATTTACCTTGGTTGGGACATTAAAGGGGACTGACGTCATGATCATAGCAGGCCTCAGCGGCTGTTCATGAAATTATGAACTCTAACTCAGTTGCTACGTGTGCATGCGCACACGCTAACCGTCACAACACAAAGAGTGCCACCATTATTGTGATGTGACGGCCAGCTCACGCGCACATGTAGTAACTGGGTTAGAGTTCATAATTCCGCGTACAGCCATTGAAGCCTGCTATGATCATGATGACAGTCCCCCTATAAGCTGTAGAAGCCAGGATATTTATCATTCACAGAAGGGGCTCTGGCATGGTCTGGCTTGAGTTTTGTAATGTCTCAGGTTACATCCAATTCAAGATGTTATGTAAACTGATTCCTTTATGTCATAAATCATTCATAACAATTCTGACTTGTCTGTAAAATGGCACCTGTTATTTTCTCGATCATTATTTGTTGTAAATTAAATGTTAGACTGATATCCAAAGAAGCATTACATTTTAAACCTCTCGCTGGAAACTCATCTTTTTGTGCGTTTTCCCTGCTTGATAGTTTGGGCGTACCGCACTGATGATGGCAGCACAGCAGGGTAACCTGACTATCTGTAAAGATCTCATTGAGAAAGGAGCAAGAGTCAATGAACAAGACCATCTCCAACGGTAAGTACAAGGTCCTATCTGAATTGACAGCTTCGATAGTGGCTATGTCCGGATCGCTGAAGCCAGCAGCCATAGCCATAGCTGAAGTCGCTTGTTTGGGATCCTGTTTTGAAGTGGTCATCAAACTGGACATTTTTTTTCTTCTGCATGATCAGCTTGTTTCACAACGTCTAAAAGGCTACATTCATTGTGGGGGGGGGGCACTAGGGCTTTTTTTTAGTTGCCGCTCTAAGTCTCTAAAATGCATTGCCTTCTTTTGTCAAATCTTGTTAATCAGTAACTCAATTTAGAAATGCTCTCAACACTCATTCATGTCATTCGAAGTCACATGTATCGTTATAATTGTTGTTCTCGTGATACTAAGTCAACGGATCAATCAATCAGTTCAGTTTAGTGGTCCTGCGGTGGAGGAAAATTTCTTCACGTACGTATTCAACCACATTGCCGCTGAACAGAATTGAAACTGAGCCTGGTGTCCTGT
Source organism: Marthasterias glacialis (assembly GCA_911728455.2). NCBI lineage: Eukaryota > Metazoa > Echinodermata > Asteroidea > Forcipulatida > Asteriidae > Marthasterias > Marthasterias glacialis. Next base: position 5,016,367 of record OU452230.1, read on the forward strand.
GGATGGTAACACTCCAGTGTGCTCTCATGGGTTCTCAGATAGGCAGTTAGGTAAACTGATTCAGCTGGCGTGGCTGGTCTTGACGACCTGGAACCTCCCGTTGGGAACCAAGTGAAATAATTTCCCCGCCCGGTTCTCTTGATGACTAACTCCTCCCCATTCTCTCTCCCTGGACGGATGTCATTCCTGTGACACTGGCATTGATAAGCTGAGGAGGGCAAGCCCGCTTGGTGAAATTATATCAGTGTATTCCCTGTACATAATCTACATGAGTCATTCAGTCATTTGTCACAGGTCACTCAACAATTAAACAGACGGAGATTAAGAGAAAAAAACATTAAACAGGCCTGTGATTTGCCAAGATCTGTTTTCTGGTTTTAGGATTTTTTTTAAGGTAAAAAAAAGCAAAGTCTGTCCCAGCCGAGCCAATATGGCTCATCAGGCTAGTGTTTACATGTATATGTGGTTTCCTTGGCATTAAACTACTGAGAACATTAATATTCCCCCTGGACAGGATGTCAGTCTATGGCAGGTTACTCCCCAGCTCTCGCCGGTACCCATTTGTATTCCTGGGTTAGAGAGAAGCAATTATGATAAAGTGTCTTGCTCAAGGACACCAAGTGTCTCTACTGACCAGGCCAGGATTTGGACCCACATTCTGTAAATGACAGAGCTTGAGTTTGTGACACTAGTTTGCTCGCTCTTTTCAAAGATCTCCCTTTATCTTGAAAGATAATAACATCCAATCATAGCTGTCTGTTTGTGGTGATTTACAGTGAACGATTTCCCTTGTATCGACCTCCATGCACACACGTCACACTCACTGTGTTGACGGGTAAGCGTGTAAAGGCTGTGTCGCCTAAAATGCCCACTACGTTGTATAACAGGGACATTGACACCCAAATTGGCACAACCAATTTTATCATGATGATGACGTCAGATGAATTGGGTCAGTACCATAGCAAAATGGAATGGAAATCATCATTTGCTTCTTTCTACTTAGGATAGTTAGCGTTCAATGTGCACAAAATAAGTTCAGTCTGAACACTGGGCTGGATGAAAAAAATCGTTCCCTGAGTTAGATAGAGATGGACAGTATGTTAATCCTCTAAAATGGAACATCCTGTAACATGTGTAAGGAACTTTAGAGTTTGTTTAATCTGTAGACCAAGAGGAGACACACAACTCTTTTCAGTATTTGTCACTTTTTTGTTTTTTACACTTAGTTAGGGTGCCTTGCGAAACAGTTGTGAAACACAAATACACACACAAACCAATTAAAAACAGACGGTTACAAGTAAACAAACAAATAAATCAAAAGAGCTGTCTTAAAAGGGATACTGGAAAACAGATCAATGGAGCTGTCTTACATGTCTTAAAAGGATACTGGAAAACACACTGTAGACAGTTCTGTATTTGTGTTTAACAACAGTCAGTTATTCCTGTTTTGTTTCATTGTTTTTCGTTCTATTGTTCAGCGTTTTGAGGAATCTTTGATTCATACTGTGCTATATAAATGTTGTTTTTAGTATGATTGTTATTATTTTTGCCATAAAAAACTGTAAAATGATGTAAAGCGTTTGCGTACTAGACAGTGTCTTCTTCTTTTTGCAATAATAGTGTATTGTAAAATTGCGTATGTAAACAGGAAAAGTGAATAATTTTGAAACTCTGTTTTAAATATTAAATTGGGATAACCTGGTGGATTGAGATCATCACACGAAGGCCTTCTCAAGGAACGGATGACCAACACTCAATGGGGAGACAGACCATTCATGAATTTAGCACCCAAACTGTGGAACTCTTTACCCATTAACCCTTACAGTCCATATTCCATCCAACTCTAACAGCAGGTTTTGTTTGATTTTGTTGGACTGGAGACTGCTTGAGTGAACTGATCATGCTTTACATGGGTTCAGGCATTCCACCATTATCAGAGTTACCCATAATGGTGTTGGAATTTGTTAGAATGGGGAAGGATCCTAGTAAATCACTCTGGGGAGTTAGGGTTTTAATATACGGACATCTAGCATGTCTGTTTTCAAGACTCAGTTGAAGACATACTTGTTCAAGGAAGCTTTCGACTGAGGCTTGAGGGTGGACATGCTGTTTCCCTATTTGCCTTTTGCTCATCTGACCACATCTTACATTATGTATTTATTTGTGTTTAATATACTCTGGTTTATATTTCTTTGTTGTAGATACTGGAAGCGCCATGAATGCCTTTTTTGTGGGATACCGGTGCTATATAAATTATTATTATTATTGTTACCCTATTTCCAAATCTTGTTGAAAACCTTTCTGTGTACAGGCATTAGATACATGTACCATTGATAGTAAATAATGAAAACCATTTTGGGATAATTTGTGAGCATGTACAAATATGTGTGTCTTTCATTCCCCATAGCACATCACTGATGATTGCCTGTGAGCATGCCCACAAGGAGGTCGTTGATTTGTTAGTGAAGCGAGGAGCCCGTACTGATATAATCGATGCGCAGGGATTTGATGCTGCTTACTATGCGGAGGAGACTGGCGATCAAGACTTGAAGGAGAGTCTGGAGTCGGCCCCTTCAGTGGCGACATGGGACGTCAGTAAGTATTGAATTCAATTCAAAATCTTTTATTTACTGGTATCCATAAAGTTTACTTGACGTAATAATCGCGTCAGGTACAATGAGTGTTATTTTTTTATTTTTACACGTTACACTGATGTGTGATAAGCACTGTACAATGTACTGTAAAACTCAGTGGAACACTGTGTAGACCGCTTACTGATGTCAAACACAGCTACTGTCTGCCGATGGTCTGCCATTTTGGGGTCAAATGGCATGGTGCATGTCTAACCGTGCACTCATGGCTTCACAGTAGCACAGGGAATCTGACTCCAAAAATGGTGCAACCAAGATTTATCATCGGTGATGACATCGGGTGAATTTGGTCAATACTCAGTATAAACAACAGACTGTGCAAGTCTCATACGTATCAAAAATGAGAAAACAAGTCGAAAGAAGACTAAATTTTTTTATGAAATCAAATCGTCTATTTAAATTTCAAAAAATAAAAAAAATAAAAATGAAAAAGATCGTAGCAATAGTTCATAAAAAACAATTTCAATTTTAATGTAATTCAAATAATTTGTTAAAATTAACATTGAAACAAAATGAATACTTGGGATGAGGATGCTTATTCGAACCCAATGATTCTAGACTACATGCAGTATGAATTACGAATCACCCACGAATTTGTGCAACCATATGGAGGCTGGTTCATATTTGGTGATGATAATCGCTGAATGTTTGAAACTCAGGACAGTGAGCCTTTTCATCGCAGTCTATGGTCGCTGAGGCATCAGCGTCGACTATAACTGCATCGTGCATCATTTTATCGCTGCGCAACCCGACTATAAACCAGCCTTGATAACATGAGCGTCAGTGGGGCATTATTTCGAGACCTATCCTCAGGTTTTCTTCATTAATTCGTTAAGTTTTTTTTTTTACGTCCATACATCTCATCGCTAAATTTTACTTTCCCAACAATAATATACTTTTTACAGCCATAAACTACGTTAACTTGAAGTATTTGTTGAAACGAAATCACGTAGGCGTAAAACTCAATGTGGTTTGGACCAACTTGGTCCCGGAAAGTCAAATATGCGCGAGACTTGTACGTCTGTTGAAGCACTTTTTTGTATGAAAACTGACTAGTCGGTGTATGCATTCATTGCGTGAGTGATTGTGGAATGATGATGGACTTGTATTTTGGTTCTTAAAGCCCCAGCTCAACATTGGTAAGAAGAAAAGCATAAATGTTCACAGAGTGACATATACCTCACATGGTATAAAGATGATAATGGTAGAAAACCTTCCTTGAAATATTTTGTCCTGGAAGTGTTACCATTTTTAAATAATAAATGAAATAAGATCCAAAACTAGTTTTCGTCTCAGTGAGACAAAAACTCTGCCGATAGGAATGCATGCAAAAATGCTGAATGCATTTTTACCCTTTTCTCGCAAATGAAACAACGAAATGAGCTGACATTTTCACAGGTTGGTTTTATTACATATATCTTGATTTGTGCACAGAATGGAAGCATTTATAGTCAGTTTACCAATGTTGAGCTGGGGCTTAAAGTGGGCCAATCTAGATCTACCTTTTGTTAATTATTGTAGAAGTATTTTTCAGGGCTACTGAGTTTGCTGATACAATAGTGTTTTTTTTTTTTTCCTTCAATTTTTCAGAAGGTGCCGATGAGGCAGATAAGGAGACCAAAGCGGACTCCATTGATTATGTGGACCACTTTGATGCTAAGAGGTGTGAGTCCCCCATCCCAATTACACCAAGACAGCAGGTAGAAATTGCGTTAACTCTATTGTTTTATACAAGTTAATAAGAACATTTTTGTTGTGTTTTTTTTGTCTCAATTGTTCAGTTCAGTGTTCATGTACACATTGGGGGTCAACATGTTTACCTGTAGCAACCAACATGTACATGTGACAAGTTTTACAGGAATTCAAGGTTCTTTTGATATGAAAAAACCCAGCTTGCATGTATGATCACTGCTGTTTATTTTCTTTTGCTGTCTTGAACACTAACCACCAACCCTCGCAATCCAACAGCATGCTTTGTTTGATTCTGTTCAGTTCGGGTGTTGAGTTACCTACTGTGTTGGATTTTGTTAGAGTGAGGAAGGATCCTAGTAAATCACTCAGGGGAGTTTGGGTTAAACAGAAGGAATCCATGTTGCACATTTAACCTTACCTTCTTACTGAGAATTGAGAATCAGGTATAGATCCCTTGCACTGGCATCACATACAGCTACTGTCTGCCAATGGTCTGCTATATTGGAAGTCAAATTACATGTAAAGATGTGGTGAGCGTGTAAATGCGCGTGCATCCCCCAAAATTCTCACAACACAGAAACACACGAGAAACTGACTCTCAAAAACTGCGCAACCATGATTTGTTGTGGTGATGACGTCAGGTGAATCCCTCAAAGGAGAGACCTCTGTGTGACTTACTCACACGCTGCACATGGCCATCAGACAGTCCCGGCACACCTATTTGGTGGCTGCTTGTAAGCTGGGGGCAAGAGATCAAAAGATAACCCTCTACTACAGCACATTGACTCAACAGACGGTTCCATTTAAGTCTGTGTGAGCCTGAGACTTGCCAAGGTCACTTGCACAATTTTGTACACAACCAAGCAGCGTTTTTAAACACTCAGAGCACTTTGTCATGACCTGTATGGCAAACAACCACAACACACCTAAGCAGAGATTATATTGCAGGCAACAAGAATGCTGTCAATAGGGTTTAACTTTGACTGTAAGATTTCTTTTCATTTTCTAAACGTTTACAGAATGGCAATCTTCATCAGATGGCCCTGTCCAATCAGCATGTCGCCAACACATCCTCCTCATCAGCAAAGTCAGCTCAACATTCCAAAGAAATTAAGGTAAATTAATATTTTTTCATGCGGCTATGACTTTTGCTAAGTTAGTTGCTAAGGATGTCCTATCCTGTTGGAAAGTCTGACGCCATTACAGCATAAACCATGCCCACTTCACACGTGCTGACTCCAAACATCATCAGAAGCCTCAATGCAAATGCATTGGTCAACATTTTCTACGATTTATGCAAAAAATACATAAGCGAGGTGGTTGTATTTAACGCATGTGTTGTGTAGACAATATATCTTCTATATCTTCTTAATAATGTCCTCCTCTGTTTTTTAAGACCTTAAAAAACAAGGTTTTTAGGTTAAATTAAACACAAACGAATACCAGCTTTGGAACCGGAAGTAAGCGAAACAGATGTGCAAACTTCCAATGCGCGTGGGTATGATGTAGTGACTTACCAACAGAATACGTGGCGATCCAGCCGTAGCCATAGCCGTAGTCGTAGCCGACACAGCCATAATCAATGCTAAATCCTGTTAAGTCCTGAAAAATGCAATTAGGGTTACAATGTGCATTTATTAGGCGTAGTGCTTATTTGTAAACCCCTTGGTGGGGGTTAGGGAACGGGGGCGGGATTACGGGGTTATCAATCTTACATTGACATCCGTGTTATTGTTCTCTTGAATGCTGAAAACAACGCATGTCATTTCGTTGTGGTACAGCAGTAAGTCATGAAGTCATTTTGCAAGAGGTCCAAACATTTTTTTCGAGTTTAAAAATATCTTCATAGTGGAGCGGGAAAGGAAAAACTGACAGTTATTTTATAGACCTCTTGCATATGACGTCTAAGCTCAAACAGCGGCCTCACTGAGGTACTAAGGAAGACCTATCATTGCGTGAGCTGAGAATGGTGCGTGGCATGTACACACAAGCATATTTTCATTTTTTGACCTCGGCGATAGCGGCCTTTGTAGGTTGAGTTCAATATCACATGGTCAAAACTGCCCCCGCCAAGCAACAGAACTTGCATGAAGAGACCTCAGTGGGTGATTAAGACATCGTTCTTTAGCTTCAAGTCGTTTGTATAATAATACGCAGTTCTTATATAGAGCTGGGCATCTCAAAGCACTCAGTATTTTTTCCTGCAAGATATGCGGAGTTATGTTTTTGAAGTATGAGACCTGTTCCTTTATGTAGCATTATGTAACAGTTCAAAAGGTGCTGTGGCGCAATCTGCAGGCAACCGAACCAGGAACACCGGGGCGAACCCCTCCTCTTTGCGATAAGTGCACTGGGTTCTTTTACGTGCGTTACACAACACTCGGGACCTACGGCTTTACCTCTCATCCGAAGGACACAGCAATAATAATGATGCAGGTTAAGTTTCTTGCTAAAGGACACAAGTGTCACGACCGGGACTTGAACCCACACTCTGCTGATCAGAAACACCAGAGCTTGAGTCCGGTGTTCTTATCCAGTCGGCCACAACACGCCATGTCATTTCGTTGTGGTACAGCAGTATACAGTATCACAGAGACAAGAATGTTACCAGAGAGGCAAGAGACTTTGCCATACAGGATTGAAAATTACATTTCTAATCTGTTTATATGTCTTGATATATCAGGAGATGGAGGAAGAGAATGAAGTTCTGTATGACGAGCTGAGTAAATTGACTTTGGATCATAAGAAAGCGTTGGAGAAGATGAAATCACTGGAGCAGCAGCTGCAACAAGCCAGCATGGTAAGCAGGATCAATGTCAAGCAAAGCAGACATTTTGTTTTCTAAACAGACGATTAGTGCGTATGAATGTTTTAACCTGTACACAGATACTCATTGTTTGATTGGTGCAACGCACACCACCTTTCTTCTTTTACATTACTGTAATAAACCTTAAACAGTTGCCGCCAGGATTCTTTTTTTCTTTTTCTTTTTTGTCCCATCTCCTTGGTGAGATCCTTTTTGCAGAACTGCCGAAATCTTTTTTTCTTTGAAGGTACCAGTAGCGCAAAGAAGGCACACCATCTCTCATCTTTTGCATTACTGTAATGGCCGGAATATTTTTGTTTCTTGACCGAGAAAATGTCAAATTTACGCAGCGCAAACTGCAAAACATCGGCCGTTACCTACGTCATAGGAATTAAACTTAACACGGAACCATGGCTCGATTTCTGGCCCACTCTGACTTACCTCCATTGAGCCAAAATACAATGAATGAACAATGGTGGAAGCCTCTGGATTCCTCGTAATCCTCCTCTTGGAACAAGAGGACAAAGGTCTATGGTTGGGGATTACACAAAAGTCGCCTCTGAATAGCTACAAAATGCCAGTTTTTATAAGACATTTTTTTGTCCTTGTGTGACTGGCAACCTTTGCTCCGGTGGTCCGAAGTTACATACTGGCGTCTTAAGAGGGCTTCCGTTTTCAGGCAGGGGAAACTTTTCACGTCATCCAATTTCACCTGGTTAAAAAACATCCTTATATATACAAGAACCAATGATACAAATATATGAGACTACATAACCTAGTTGCCTGGAACATATTGTGCATTTTCATGCGAACAAGGTACATGCTTTTTCCAACCTTGTTGCACTGATGTGACAATAACTGTGGGTTCTATAATGCACTGTTCTATATGTTTTTTATATGTTCGTCTCTGCCTTCCCCAAATTATTGTGTTTTCAGTAAAGTGGTGACTGTTCTTACTGTTTTTCCTTACTTTCATTTTAGGGTCATGGAGACAATCTCAGGAATCAGGAGTTCGAAGAGGAGGTACATGTGTATTATTAGAAGGGAATTTGACTTCATTTACAGAATATAGAATTACATTTAATGTAGTTTGTTAATTCATTTTTTGTTTGTCACTGTGGTTCGGTGCTTACTTTAAAGTTTTAAAGCCCCAGCTCAACATTGGTAAACTGACTGTAACTGTCAATGCTTCCATTCTTCGCACAAATCAAGATAAAACCAACCTGTGAAATATGTCAGCTCATTTCGTTTGTTTTATTCGCGAAAAAACGTTAAAAATGAATTTCTCATTTTTATAAGCATTCCTACCGGCAGAGTTTTCGTCTCACTCAGAAGAAAACTAATTTTGGATCTTATTTCATTTATTATTTAAAAACGATAACACTTCAGGCAGAAATATTTCAAGGAAAGTTTTCTACCATCATTATCTTTATACCATGTAAGGTATATGTAAATCTGTGAACATTTATATTTTTCTTCTTGCCAATGTTGAGCTGGGGCTTTAAAGCTTAAATTGATATTTCTCATTCCTGTTTAATTCCCATTTAATGTAATTTTTATAAATTTATTTTTGTTGGTCACTGTGGTTCAATGCTTACTTTACAGAGTTTTAAAGCTTAAATTGATATTTCTCGTTCCTGTTTAGTTTGAGGACATGAAGCGATATCTGCAGGCTGAGAAAGATAAAAGATTAAAAGCTGAGGCAGACATTGCTCTTCTCAAGGCACGTCTTGTATCAGGCGGGGTGAGTTAGTTGTTGTTACATGGGTGGCGTGTACGTAAAGCGCTAGCCTCTCACCAATGTGTCCCTGGTTCGAGTCCCGGCTAGGGCCATATGTGAGTAGAGTTGTGCGATGGTTCTCTCCTGTGCCACAAGGGTTTTTCTCCAGGCCATCCGGTTTTCCTCCCTCCAGAAAAACCAAACACTTTCGATCTCAGGCTGTGCTCCATGGTCATATATGGGTTGATGTGGCTGGCTGCTGAAGGCACCCTTGAATGCCTGCAGCATTTCCGTTGTGTAAGATTGTGAGGTTCATGCTTGAGTGGTCAAACAATGTGGGCACCACAGGCTGCATGTCAATAAACAATGTGGGACTGAGAGGGTTTATTCTCTTGCTGAAGGACACAGGTGCTGTGACTGGGACAGGAACCCACACACCCTGACAAAAACCAGAACTTGAGTCCGGTACACTAGACCAATCCGCCAGGCCACCCCACGTCTTATGAGCTGAGATGATGGACTTTTACAATAGTGCAGCCATTTTAGGTTTCTCCCATTCAAACCAATGTTATCAAAATGAGGCTGGAAGGGAAAATAGCCTGGCAGCTTATTGGAATATTTTCAATCAGTATAGTTCTGATTATGTAGAATGAGATCATGACGTACTGTTATTATCCCTGGTCATGAGGCATGCATGTGTACTTGTCTCAATCATTTAACTTATTCAACTTCAATGGGAGCATGCAACCATAAGCAGCTAATGGGTGAATTAGGTACCATACCATACCAGTTCTTGTAGTTCCCTTTCCATTCACCTGCATAAAGAGGGGAGATGTTTTGCTCATTCTCTTCTCAAGTTTGTTGAAATACAGGCTTGGGTTTGTCCGTCAGCATTTTGGGTGGGGGGATTTTTAATTTTATATGTTATGATGGTCTCTCATCATGATGATGTTTGGATGGTGTATTTTTTGTAGGGTTCTGTTACTGAAGACGACACTGAAGTTGACAGTAACTGGGGAGACAGTGACGATGATCTCTTCGACCTTCCAGGTATAAAGCAAGTCTTCAATTTGTTTCAAATTCACCTTTTTAGGAATAAAGAGCCACGTGAAATTTAATTATGAAGTTGAACAAGATTTGAACTTTGTGTTTCAAAAGTAAAAAACCATTCGGGTATTAAGTTGCTTTGCAACGGCACTGCTCCAAATCTTCTTGACATTTTGACAAACTGCCAGACTACCCTTGACTTTCCAATGACAAATAAGAAGGCTGGAGACCCTTCATTCTCGTGTACTGCTCGTGCATTGGCCAATGTTAAAACTCACTTTTTCGGTCATTGTCGGTAATTCCATGACAGAGGCTAATGCATTTTTATAAGGTCTCATGTAGAATCTGAACTTTCCAATGAAAAAAGAATGCTTTGATTGTATGACGCTCTGGGTTTTTTTCAGGGTTGTTGATTGTGTTAGTTTCGCACTGATTTTTCTTCAAAGAATCGATTTAATGTCAATTGGAAAAATTGCTTGGACCTCCAAGTATTTAGAGCCTTCCCTACCTTCATAGCACTAATTTTCAACATAATAATAAATTCAATTTTCCTCCAAGGTATCGGTGGCTCACCAGTAAAGGTCAAACCTGCCAAGAGGATGGATACTGCCAATAAAGTAAACGGCGAGAGCACTGGACTAGTCGCCATCTTACGCAGCCAGATTGTGACACTACGCCAAGAGAATGATGAGCTAAAGAAGAAGGTTAGGGAACAGCTGTGTGTCCAATTGTTTTAGAAGTTTTTTTTAAATCAATTTTGGAGGGAACAAAGAAAAATTGACTGGAGTAGGATTTGAACCTGCGACCACCGGTGCTTTACCGACGCTCTACCAACTGAGCTATCCAGCCCTAATGTTGGCGGTCAGCACTAGGACTGGATAGCTCAGTTGGTAGAGTGTCGATACGTTAAGCCAGTGGTCGCAGGATCAAATCCTGCTCCAGTCAATTTGTCTTTGTTCACCCTAACTTTGATTTAAAAATTTGCCCAGAATTCTTTTTTAGAATTCTTTTTTTAACATAGCCAAAGCTGTTCTTTGCCTCATGCAATGCTTGTGTCTGATTATTTTATATTTTTCGGGCAATTCCACCATTACTTGAGTTACAGTTACCACAGAAATCCAATTCGACTGATTTTTGCCCTTTGATAATAACAAGTTTCAGCGAATCAAATAATTCAGTAAACAAGATTTTTGTGGCTAATATAACATGAGTGACTGTGGAAATGCCCATAACTGTATGTTTTCACATTATTTTAACCCATATTTGCCCAACTAGGGAATTTCTTGTATAACACTCAAATGCTGTTTTAGATTAAAGGCGTTATACAGGTTCTTTTCATTGTTAAAATATATATTTGTGGCGTGTTGTGGCCGAGCGGATAAGAACACCAAACTCGAGCTCTGGTGTTTCTGATCAGCAGAGTGTGGGTTCGAGTCCCGGTCGTGACACTTGTGTCCTTAAGCAAGACACTTAGCTATTATTGCAGCGTCCTTCGGATGGGACGTAAAGCCGTAGGTCCCATGTGCTGTGGAATGCATATAAAAGAACCCAGTGCAATTATCGCAAAGAGAAGGGGTTCGCCCCGGTGTTCCTCGTTTGATAACCTGCAGATTGCGCCACAGCACCTTGCAAACTGTTACATGGTGCTATGTAAAGGTCAAATGAAGGAACAGGTTTTATCTTTTAAAATGTAACTCCACATACCTTGCAGGAAAAAAACACTGAGCGCTTTGAGACGCCCATCGGGTGTGATAAAGTGCTATATAAGAACTGCGTATTATTATTAATATTATTATTATTACATGTTTAGGTACGCTGGTAAGTAGTGAAGCAATCACACATCTGATGATGTTATTTTGATCCATTAACCCCCTAGACCACCCCAATCCATCCAACTCCAACTCCATGTTTTGTTTAATTCATTCTTTTGGACTGAGGACTGCACTAGTTAAACTGATTATGTTTTACATGGGATCAAGGTATACCACCATAATCAGAGTCCAATAGTTTTGATGTTTATTAACAGTTTAGTGTCAAATTTTGTTAAGAGGAAGGATCCTGGTGAGTCACTCAAGGCAGTTAGGATTATAGGAAACTATAACTAGTAAACAAGTAAACTTGCGGGTACAACCATGTATAAATCTCTTTTGGGAGGAGTGGTGGCTCTGAAAAACGCCGGTGTGGTCTTGACATTTCAAGCAGTATACTCTGCTTGTCTTCAGTTAGGATATTTTATTGCTGAGTATTTTCAATTTCAATTTCAATTTCAATGTTTTTATTATCCACGTTAAAAAACATAGAAATTTGACATCCTTTGGCTAAGTAAAAGTACACACTATTTTTATATGAAGTAATTTACAACAAAGAGTAGATGCATTAAAAGGTAAAATATATGAAGAAAGTTTGTATTTTCCTTCCTGTAGTCCAACAGAAACACTCCTTCAGAATTTGACAACAGCCGAGTAGCTGAGCTGGAGGAGGAACTAGCTTCTCTTAGGGAGGAGTTGGACAATGTTGAAGGGCGTGATGTGGTCCCAATGGACGACTACAATGAGCTCAAGGAGACTAACAGACTCGAGATGGCAGAACTCAATAAAAACCAGAAGATTCTGATGGATGAGATTGCCAACATATCACAAAGGGTGAGTTTGTAGCTCAAGATGTTTCTCATACATCTATTTAAATTTGGTTTCCATATAAGACTTTTTGAAAGGAGTTGAAGATTATGTTATCCTATCATCATCTATACACAGAGCTCCATGAAAAATAAGTGGAAGCAATTTCACTGAAAATATTGTAATAGTTGTTTTTACATAAATTTAATGCTTATTTAATTTGAATATGGGCAGATTCAAACACATGTTTTGGTAAAAGTAACCTGACTTTGGAGAGAACCATTAAATTGATAAGTCAACTTTCAGATGAAAACCACCAATGTTACATTTCTACACTATAGTCCTTAAAGTTGATTTATAAAATTGGTAACTGTAACCCTGTTTTGTATTTCAGTTGGCCGTTTCCACAGATGAAAATGACAGACTGAAGCGGAAGATAGTTCAGGACGGAAGGAAGACCCCTGCACCAAACCACACCACTTTGAGTACCCTCCAGAGTCAGCATGATGAACTTGTCCAGCAGAGGGAAGACTTGCAGGACTCCATCACCAAGCAATCACAAGTCCTGTCCGATCAGGCTATTGAATATGAACGCTTGAAGGCCAAGTACGAAGAGGTTATTGCCGAAAACAAGCAGCTGGTGAATGCGCTGAGTGAACAAACAGACAATGGCACAACGTCCGAGGAGTACGAAGCTCTTTCTGCTGAGAATGCGAGGCTGGAGAGAATGGTTGCCAAACAGTCCAAAGCAATTGCCCAGCAGAGTGAACGTGCAAGACGGGAGAAGCAGAAGTATGCAGAGCTTGTTGCAGAAAGGGACAAACTCCAGGAGGATTCACAAGGAAGGATGAACGGCACCAGTCACAGTCTTGATAAGGACACCTACGACGACCTCATCGAGGAGAACCATAGACTGAGACAAAGCATCAAGATGCATGAGGCAAACCTTGCCAGCAGCCCAGACAAGAGCCACTGCGACCAATTAACCAAAGAGAACTGGAGGCTTCAGGATGAAGTCCGAAAACAGGACGACGAGATGATCCAGCTACGAAGAGAAATCAGGAACTCGCAGAGAAATAAAAGCAACGAGCAGATGGAGAAAGAATCCATTGAGAACAGGATACTCAGGGAGAAGATCAAGAGACTCGAAGGGGATGATCTTCAGAGGAGTGAAGAGGCCAGGAAATTCACTGAGCTGGTCGCCGAGAACCTGCAACTGCAGAACACCGTACGGGAGCAGGCGGAGCTCTTTGAAAGCCAGCTGCCAGCCTCCGTTGGGTTCAGCAAGAAACGCTATACAGAGCTCCTGACTGAAAACAGGAAACTGAAAGCCCAGTTAGCTAAGGAGAACCCTGACAGGGGAACAAGAAGTAACAGTCAAGAGGAGTTGGTGATGACCAGGAGGGAGGTTGAGATACTTCAGCAGAAGTTCGAGGAGAGCGATTCTAAATACAGACACATTGTCACGGTGTACAGGTCACATCTACTGAGTGCCATACAGGTAGGAAAATATCACAAATTTACAAAATGGAAAACACCTTTTTTAAACTGTATGATTAACACTTGCATTGATGTTTCTGAGGCTTCAAATGCCGACTGTAGTAAAATATTGGGGGGGGGGGGGTGGGGTGTGTGGGTGTCACACCCCCCTCTGGTCACCATAATGCTGGTTTCAGGAAAGATAGTGGCAATGAATGACAAACTTTTGTATTTAAAACAAATATTTTGTTACTTTATTCCTGTTGTTATTGTACCATGGTTTTGAGTAATCCAGTGATTTTTTTCTTTTCTGTTCATGTCGTTCTCTATTACAGGACAGTCTAGACCCCAAAATCAAGGATTCCTTGTTAAAGATAAGCGAAATACGCAAAGGAGAAGAGTTTGTGTGAGAGGGCGCTTCACCAAGGCACTGAAAATCAGCACGACCTCGGAAGCACATCCCCCGCACATGAATGTAGTACGTGTAAGAACGTAGTACGTAGGCCTACCTATAAGCTTTTAAAACACACAGCTTTAAAAAAGAGTATTACATTGATGCTGTGATGCTACAAATTTAACCCACCTCAATCATTTGAATTACCTCTTTAATTTGTATTCATCTTCTGGTTTTGTAATTCCTTAATAGTTTCACTTCCACCGATTTTAACTGATTCATGTTTTTATTTTTTGCGAACTCTGGAGTGGTTAGTTCTTAACCTCTGAGTGTATGGTTCATTTAATCACAGCTATTAGATTGACACACAAAATACTTAACTCTTTCACTACGGCGCGCCGCTCACAGTGGCTCGGTGAATTAATTCATATGCCGGAGAAAACAATTCCGCCACAGCTGTACATTATATTCTGTAGTGAAAGAGTTAAAGGTACTTGTATTTATTCCCTGTACTTATAATATTTATTTAAACAAAAACAAAAAATTCTGTGAATGAATGTTTGGGAAGGAAATAGTTCACAATATTAATTCAGACAGTTCAAAGGTAGAATATTTTCTGAATATGAAAAACTTATTCCGTCAATGATTGCATTCATTGGTAAGCAGTTTGCAACCAGATTATTCCTTTTTTCCTTTTTTTTTTGTTTTTTTTTCATAGATAAATGATACAAAGTTAAACTGGAATATCCTGAAATTCACGCTGTTTATTAAGAACCTTAATAAAACCTTGAAAAAAAGCGCAGCAGATTTTGTTTATGAAATGACTATGCAAATAATGTTTTCATGGTATAAGATGTCCAGTGTACAGTTTTAAAGATATTTATTTTTTACTCTTCAAGAACAAAAACAAACAAAGAATTGAATAATCCACCTGATGTAAATATAGCTTCATGAATAATTCATGTATCCTGCCATTTATTGTACATTGTATATACTTGCTCAGTGGATTAATTGTTTTATTTTGTTCAAATCATGGTTTACTCCTGGTTTAATTTCTATTCAGTGGTATAAAGCAAAAGAACAATGTTTTCAGACAAATTTTATATTTCAAAACCTTGGATGTAAAGTAATAGTTACCTTGAAATAGTCCGAGCCAGAGACGATGAAAATATTTGAAATTTATATATTTGGTGTTGTGTGTAGGTACAAACATTTTCGATCTTCAGAACAGCTTTTGCTTAAAAGTTATGACATGATACTTAAAAAAGTTTACTTTATTGACTTTTGAACCGTGTGTCGCCAAAAGCCTGGATTTGAAATGAATACTAATTCTGTATTGTACAAAAAGTATAGTATTTTCAGTTTGTTGAATACCAGTCATGTCAGTTTTTTCCAGCTATTCTCGATTTTGCTGTGATTTTTTGTTCTTTGTCACTAATTAATCAAATTGTCAAAAGCTTATTGTCTTCCATCATTTGCACTTCTCAGTATTTGTTTGGCATGAGCTTTGCGGTGAAATTGTTGTAGTCTCTCCAAATGAAAATAAATCGGAACAAATGTACTAAAAATGAACAACATGATAAAACTTAAATATTATTATTATTATTTTTTTTAGCAAAAGATGCTTGAACTTATTTTTCAAATTGTGACAATCCGTTTTGTATTTATTACTAACTACCTAAATGTACCTGCCATACTGGTTTGTGAATACACCCCTATGTTCCGACACCCCTAATGTTTTTCCTGACCCTAACGCTAACCCTAACCCTACCGTAACCTAACCGTTCCCCTCGCCCTAACCTTAGCGTGTAGATCAGGAGGGTTATCAGAACATAGGGTTGTAGGAAGATCTACACGCTTAGTCTAGGGTGAGGGCAAGGGTTAGGGTTACATAGGGGTGTCGAAATATAAAGCAGTCACCATTTTTGTTATTTTATATTATATATTATGATTACTATTATTATTATTATTTTTTGAAATTTACCTCTGACAATTTGAATGTCTTGACTTATACATTGATTTTGCATCCACCTCACATGAAATAAGATTTTAATGAATCTGTTATTTAATTTGGTAATTATTACCTACTTAATGGAAAATAATGTTGAGTGGTCCAAATTAATGTATTCCTAAACAATGAGTTTTGTAGTTGAAAATCTCATTCTAAGCCTGGAGCGAGTTTGATGAAGGACAATAAACAGTGTAGTTGCCCATAGTTCGACCATGTTTGACTAACTCTGATCGAACTCATGCTAGTCAACGATGGTTGGACTAGTCTAGTCCGGCCTATCGAGTTTGGTCACATTGCTGGTTACCATTAGCCATTTCATAAGCACAGTGCACAGGGGACCAGTTATCAGAAAAGTGACTATGTTGATTTTGCCGTTTTCTCATGGTCACATGGGCGTGACATGACCAGAGTCGTTCACACTTCAACTTAAGTGCGCATGCACTACCTACGTCACTAACCAACCACTAGTTAACCATTGGTCCTTGATCGAACTTGCTGTTGTGTGATAGGTTTGTAATCGAAAATCTCATTTTAAGCCTGGAGCAAGTTTCATCAAGGACCGTATACAGTGTAGTTGCCCATAGTTCGACCATGTTCAACTAACTCTGATCAAACTCACGCTAGTCAACGATGGTTGGACTAGTTTAGTTGGCTATTCGCGACCAGCCTATCGAGGTTGGTCACATCGCTGGTTACCAATAGCCGTTTCATAAGCACAGTGCACAGGGGACCAGTTATCAGAAAAGTGATTATGTTAATTTTGCCGTTTCATGGTCACATGGGCATGACTAGAGTCATTCACCCTTCAACTTCAGTGCCCATGCACAACCTATGTCACTAACCAACCACTAGTTAACCATTGGTCCTCGATCGAACCTCCCACTGTTTATCAACCCAATAAATACATATTGTACTTCATGTTTTCCTGTTATCTTATCAATTGATGTTATTGATATCTTACTTTGTAAAAGCAGAGTTATAATGCGAAGTCTAATTACATGCACATTATTGTTGATTCATAACACTACATGTATTACTAATCATTATTAAGCATTAATTTTTGTACGTATTATAATAGCAGGGGTTGAAATTTTGCCTGGTGAAGATCACGATCCAGTAAGGTTTGCGGTAACGCATGTATGCGTAAATTATACTTTCTGTGATGTGGTGGTTCTGAAAAATGACCGTTGGTGTAACAGCAAAACATTTTATTAGAACAAAAAATATGCTCTGATCGCCTAAATGAGAAAAGTGGACTCTAGCATTAGAGTTAAAGAATTGCTATTTACTTGACACATTTTTTTCCCCTTAAAAATTGAAAAAAATCTTAAGGTGCTAAAGGAAGATACCAAATTTTTACTTTATGTATTCACAATTAATCTTTTGTATTCATTTATTAATGTTTTATAAAGGGGGGGGGGGGGCGTCTCAACAAAATCTACCAACAGACTTCGAAAGAGTACTTGCCTGTGATTTGTGACTTTTAAGGTCATCTCATTTTTAAATCAGTTTCTACGTAACTCTAACTCCCTTGAGTGATTTACAAGGATCCTTCCTCACTTGAACAAAATCCAATACCATTCGGTAACTAAACACCCAAACTGTTGGACTTTATGGTGGTATGCCTGATCCCATGTAAAGCATAACTCAGTTTGGTGCAATCTTCTGTCCAATAGGCGTACAAGTTTAGGGGGGTGGGGGGCAATCCCCAAATTCGGGCAAAACAGTGGGGAGAAATCGGGCAAAGCAAGGAGAAATCTAAAGACTTATTAGAACTTGTTGCTTGTGTTTTTTGTCTGTGTAAACTTTCAGGCTAATCAACCTCTGCCTCCCCCCCCCCCTTAACAGTCCCCATACGCCTGTGTTCAGTCCAACAGAGTCTATGAAATGTTGCCATTATCTGTAATTTTCATAAACGTATATTAATGTTTTCCATTTATCTTACCATTTTGCATTGTGGACATCTATCACAAAGTCCACAATTTTGTTTTACTATTAACACTTATCATTTATATTTTTGTATCATATCAAAGATTGGAGTTCAGAATGTATGCTGTTCCCTAAAAAGTTGTTGACAATTTTGGACAAGTTAGTAAAGGTGCTTTTTTATGAAAAATACATAATGGATGCCCAACCCTCCGTGCTAGGCATTACCACAGTTATTAACTTTGAAATATGCTCTCGCGAAAACTCCACCACAGAAGGTGGCAAAGTTTTTAGCTTAAATTTGTTGATCTATTCTTTTTACGTCATAATTAATAACCATGTGTTATTGAATTTAAATGAACCGCTGTTTATAATTTACATAAATATTGTAGACTTTAAATGTTTGTCGTTCGGCCTCATGCCATGTTGCTTGGATGTAGTCACATTGATCTTAGTGCAGTCATGCATGAAACCTGTATACTAAATGACTACTGTAGATCATGTAACTTTGGTTACCAAAAAAAAAATGACCTTGTACATTCCAGGGCTTTTCTGGCAGGCAGGACACTACATTGTTCATATGGGAAATTGTACATTTTGTGTCATAATTTCCACATAAATTCAAGAATTATAAAAGTAAAAACTGGACAAGTTTTGAGATATGTATGTGCCACCTTTCTTCTATCAGAAGTTGATAAAAATCAGACAGTGTAATCTCCATGAATTATAAGATTTGATGTGTTCTTCCACTGGGCTGCTGTGTACAAATTGTACCTGCAGGAAGTCCAGGCTCTGTGGCTCTTTTGTAAACATGCGATGTCACAGGTTACATGGTCTGTAGAGGGCACTGGGGTTTACTAGTCCCAGAAGGAAATTGTGGGAATTGCGGCAAATAGTTTGACGTGATTTCAAGTATACTTTTATGGTTGCAGTTGGTATTTATAGGGCACTCAAACAGCTTTATCTTCTGGAGATTACAGTAGTTATTCAATTGTTATTTGAAAATATCTGATGTTTTTTTTTTTTGCATTCACTAAAGTCATCATATTAGTCATGATAAATATTCTAAAGTCCAAGCTGTTATGTCAGGTCATGGAAATACATGTAAATCTTGTGTTCTTTGTAAATAATTCAAGATTATACCTACCAAAAATTAAGAAAAATGTAAAAAATTTAAAAATAACTCCATCTAACAAAACCATAAGGCTTCAGAATGAGTAATATATATTTTGCTTGAAATGGAATTGTTTTGATTTTTATGCATGCTGTGGGTGCATAATGTTGCAAGTGAATAAAACTTAACAGTATTTTTAAGAGACTGGGTTTTAAACAAGTTTCTGTATTTGACATTGTGCCCTTTTCTATTTCCTGCAGTAGAAGCGTTAACCCAAATGGGTTTCCTGTGGGGGAACAATTGATACCTCATTGGGTTTAGAGCTTTTTCCATTGGGGGGGGGGGTGCAAAAGTTTATCCTATTGGGATAGTTTGGGTGACAATAAGGACCCGATTTCTCAAAGAGCTAAGATTGATCATAAGATGTGTATCAATCCGAGTTGCTAAGAAAAGTGTTTCAATCACAACACAAATCGTGGCACTATTGACAACTCATCTAAAGATGAATCGTGGAGCTTTGTGAAATAAAAACCACTGACTCTTAGAGATCCATTGAATAAACTACTGCATGTAGTACACCATGTCAGACGATAAACTACGTTAGTCAGTCTGTAAGGTGTCCCACATTGGTATCCAACACCCCCAGCCATATAAATTTCAATTTGCCTTACACCAATGTGTGACAAGCACTGTATACTCAGTGCTTTTGAGTCCTGTGAAAAAAAATCCACAGGCAACTCGGGTGGGATTCGAACCTACGACTCCTGCATGACTAGAGCAGATGTCTTAACCACTAGACCACCGAGCACGCCCGGTGACGAGGGGCCAGTTCGAATCCAGTATTATTAGCGGCAGGTACTGCAAACAATTAAAAAAAACCAGCCATGTTGCTGTCAATGCATAATAAACTCTGTATAGAAATAAACACAGCACTTGAAACTCAACATTCAAGACACTGGTTGAATTTTTATTATGATCCGCTATGCACTGATTGAATAAAATTACAACAAAGAAGTAAGAGAAATTCGCTATCTATATAGTTTTACAGATGTATGACTAAATATTCAACACATGACAATTTAAAGTCCGATTTAAAAACTCATAACCCCCTCATAAAGTACGTATCCTACGGCAATCCAAGAGCGTGTCTTCTAACTGCAATTGCATTGTAGATCACAAATAATAATTGCGCTTATAACGAAAAAGGTATTTTCTGCATCATATGGTGTATGTCAGGAGAAGACAAAAATGTTTGTAAGGTGGTGGGATACAACCCTTTGACAATTATCAACATTGTACAATGTACATGTTCTTTAAGATGCACTGTACAACCTCCAAATGCCCCCCTAAACAAAACACACTTCCATAAAATTCCTCAAAACTGAAAAAAAAAAAAAACATATTCAGATAAGCGGGAAATAGAAAAGCTACTTTGCAAAATACCCTCGCATTTAAATTTGTATTCAGATAATTAAAAAAGAAAGAAAAAGATAACTCTCCACTGTTTAGTGGTGAAAAAAGGGGTTCATAAGTAAAAACATGTCTTGGTAAATGACTTAGTCTTTGGATTTCCATTCAGTAATGCACACCATACATGCCATAAGAAACAAAAAAAGAGAATTCAGCTTTTATAAAGGCTACGTGTCAATACTTTACAATAGTCTCCATAAAGTGTACACAATATTAAAATATTAGTTTGGTTTTAATCTTTGTACTTTGTAAAGCAGTTAAAAATTGGTCATCCAAATAATTCATCCATCTGGCATTTTTTTGTTTGTTTTTTTTCCCCCAAAATGACATGTGAAGAATATGATGCCCAATTAGATGCATATTTCAGTTGAATGATCACTGAAAATGGAGTATTCTTTTTTATTTACCTTTACACCATTACCCAAATCTCAGTAACTGCAAATACGACTTGAGTTTATTTACACAATCTTTTAATCAATTTTTTTGTTTGTTTTTTGTTTTTTCCTTTTTACATGGTTAAGACCATTAGAAAAGATCTCTTATAACCGTAGAGTTATACTAGAACTAGAGGGAGCACTCACTATGTCACACACGGAACTCCGCTAACCCACCATGGGCCAAAATCCCTCACTGCATACGAATGTCCACTTGGAAAATGTTTACTGTGTATACTGATGAGTCAGTAATATGGTTGGTCAGCGCCATTTTCTCAATGGTCAAACTTGCTTCTTGTCGGGCCGTGTTGCATGGTACGCCCTCTAGCTCTTTTATATAACTCTATGGTTATAACGGGGAAGGTACAACGTTGATGTTCATGTACAAAGAAAATGCAAGAGTGTAGAGCCAATGTTAACCTAACTTGCTGAATTAAAATATCTCAAGAAAACCGCAAAAACTCTGAAGAGGGATTAAGTTTGTGTGGATCTTTTAAATGCATTTTGGCAGATTGAATAAACGATTACTTGTTTTTGTCATTATCATCTTGTCTTTAGCATTTCTTTGAACTAGCCACTTTTTCCCTCTCAATCCAAAACTTTTACATCCATATGCTTAGTGTTAAGGTTGTACCTTCCCTTGTGTTCAAAAAAATATGTTTACAATGCTTGCTTGGTAGATCCTTGAGCTAGGTTTCTATAGCCTTTAGGCAAGGCGAGTGTGGCACCTCATTTATCCAGCACACGAAAAAACGATGTGATATGGCGAAGGAATGAACGCCTTTACCAAGTTGCGAAAAAGATCTTTTTTTTGTTTTAAACAATTCCCTTAACAAGAGAGACTTCATGCATTATTCATTACTGTGGAGGAGTTGACCAATGGGAATGCTCGCATATGATACCATAAAAAAATTGAGCAAAACAAGAACATGAGGTGGCAACTTCCCATTCGGGATGCCACACTTGCCTTGCTTTAAAGGCTAGGTAATTTAGTTGACAGCTTCTTGGCGTTCTACTGATTCAGAGTAAGGTTTTCTGTTATACTGTGGGGGCTTCTCTAATTTGACCACAGCATCATCAATTATCACCTCTTCTATATCAGAGCCAGGTACGTCAAACATGGGTTCTAGAAGAATTTTCTCCTGAGAAGAAAAAAGAAAGAAAGAAATGACAATTTACTGGATTGACTTTGAATATTCGAAAGTATTTAGGTCTCAAAGAATGGGTTATTGACCCCTTGCGTGCACATCACACGACGATTGTGCCACGCTGAGCATTTTGGGAGTTAACGGGCAAGAATGTCAATGCTGCGTCGCCTAAAATCCACACTACACTGTATAACACACAGGGACATTGACTCCCAAAATATGAGAAATCAAGATTATTGTGATGATGACATCAGGTGAATTCTACAAATAATCGACAAACATTGTGGCCAAGCGGTCTATTGTATTGGACTCAAGTTCTTATAATGAACTCATCAGGGTTGTATGTTTGAATCCCGGTCAAGACACTTAAAGGGGCTGTGTTGTCATGATTATAGCAGTAAATGGAATAACCCAGCTACTGTGTGTGCGTGTGTGCCGGCAGTCACATCACAGTTTGACAAAGATGGCGACCTTTGTGATTTGACCGCAGGTGAGCGTGTGCAATATCTGGGTGAGAATTCATGTTTCCATGCACAGCTACAGGCCTTTTATAATCATGATGACACAGCCCCTTTAACTATAACTGCTTCCCTCCACCCAGGAGTAAAAGAGGAATATAGAGGAATACATGTTATGTTTTAAGGTTGAGACTAAAATATTATTCAAATGGTACTACATAGATGAAGAATTTAAATCTGTGAGTTTCAGTTACTTTCAGCATTCTACCACCTAGGGCAAACTCAATGGAGCTGCTTGCCACATGAGATTTGTGTGGTAAGCAGATTTAACTTGCTGCAAATAGAAATAAACACTGTTGACAAGCAACACTAAACCCCACCACATTGTAGACTTTCCAAGACAGTGCATGCCATACACACCATGAGAGTGCACAGAACTCACTCGTCTTTAAGTAAAACAAATCACAAGAATGACATCTTTAAAGGTTGCAAAGTCTGTCTCACCATGATTGAGCGTAGACCTCGAGCTCCTGTCTTCCTCTCCAGAGCCATCTTGGCAATCGCTGATAGAGCATCTTCAGTTATGTTTAGTGTACACTGCAGACAATAATACAGACAATTTCTTAGATAACAGAAAACAGTTAATGAGTTCAAAATTGTGCCACCTTAAATAATTCCATGCGAAGATTAAATGAATATTTTTTTGCTCGGCCCCACCGGTCTACTCCAAGACCGCAGTGCTAATGAGCTTGTACAAGCCTCTTGTTCAGGATGTAGTGATGCATGATGGGAATGATTGTACTATGGCGTGGCCGAGCGGATAAGAGCACCGGACTCAAGCTCTGCTGTTTCTGATCAGCAGAGTGTGGGTCGAATCCCGGTTGTGACACTTGTGTCCTTGAGCAAGACACTTTACTGTAATTGCTTTTCTCCACCCAGGAGTAAATGGGTACCTGTGAGGGCAGAGATGGTTCATGTGAATGATTAGCTTGGAGCGCGGTTTACTCGCAGCACCGGCTGTATACTCCCCAGGGAGCTGAGATGGTTTAAGGAATGAAATAAATGGCCCAGTGACCAGGGGTAGTAATGTCAGAAGTACTTTGATACAGTGTGATAAAGCGCAATATAAAAACTGGTTATTATTATTATTATTATTACTGCTGATTGGCGCAATGCGCACCATCACAATATGTACACAAGATATGATACTGTAAATGTTAATTTTAAACCAAAGTTGCCAGAAGAATAAAACTATTCAGGTAAATTATTAATGTTGCGATGGAGCAAGACAAAGAATGACAATAAATATTTCCAATGGATTTACACCATCGAATTATTTGTAAACTGGAAGAGGTGACCAGAGGTTATTAGGTCAGGGGAAATAGTCAAATGAGCATGCCTATACGTCAGCCGATCCCAGCGCCTTTGGTTCAGGCGCTGGGCCTACGTGTTCATGCTTAGTTAAGCCAATGAGCCCTTCAGTATTTTCAGCCATTTTCAACGAGGTTTCAAAGCAACATAACCAGAGAATAGTGCATAAAATCACTTGCCCAACTTGTCATTTTACCCCAAAATGGTGAACACTACCCCGACTAAAAAAACAAAACAATGACGACTTCAACTTACATTGTCCATCTTGAAAAGCATCTCGAACTGAGGGACAATGGCATTCCTGGGCTCCTTCAAGATCCGTAGCAACATTGACTCGTCCAATGATGACAAGCTGACTGTGATTGGGATACGACCCACAAACTCCGGGATCATCCCAAACTCGATCATATCCCTGGACTCAACTTGCCTCAAGAGGGCGTCTCGCTCCTCATTGTCTATTTTGGTATCAGTTGGGGCGGATTGGTTGGACAGATCAGCATTTGTTGCTGCACGTCGACCCTCGCTGATATTGGCCGGAGCTCCAAATCCAAGATACTGATAGGAAAAAAAAAAACAAATAAAATTTAGCATTTTTTTTTTTTAATTCGAAGTTGTTTTTCTGAGTTTTCTTCATCAGCTAAATGAAACATAACACTTGCTTGGCAGTTTTTGGCACACAATTTACATCTGATTGGCTACATAGCATTAGATTTTATCGTATTTGCAACACTGCAGCCATTATTTTCCTGACATTCACAGATGTTAAACGTGCATGCTTTGTTTGCACAGCAATCAATTCTGTGATGTTAAAAAACAAAAATCCCAACAGTTAATAAATTCGTGCCCAGTTCTCACTTTCTCTTGCTTTCTCCTGCTGACGATACGGTCCAGACCATTGAAGGCACCAGAAGCAACAAACAGTATGTTGGTGGTGTCCACTGGCACACTCTCTCCGCGCAGCTTCCGAGAGCTGCGTTCCGGCACGCTGACCACCGTGCCTTCTAGCATCTTGAGGAGACCCTGTTGGACGCCCTCCCCGCCGACGTCACGTAG
The DNA here is from genome assembly GCA_911728455.2 of Marthasterias glacialis. Taxonomy (NCBI): domain Eukaryota; kingdom Metazoa; phylum Echinodermata; class Asteroidea; order Forcipulatida; family Asteriidae; genus Marthasterias; species Marthasterias glacialis. The sequence goes on from OU452230.1 coordinate 5,041,756, forward strand.
CTGGTGTATTCCTGGCACGCAGCCAATTTTGTCAACCTCGTCCAAGAAGATTATGCCTGGAAAAAGATGTGCACAAATAAAAATACTTCCCCCAACAGAATGAATTCCAAACGAAAAATAAGTCTGCGCCTAATTTCGCTCACATCTTCTACTACA